>VMDO01020249.1:17500-37937 GCA_007922755.1 Pedetes capensis | reverse complement strand
GAGAGACAGAAAAAGAATTGATGCTTTTGAATTGTGGTGCTGGAGACGTCTATTGAATATACCATGGACTGCCAAAAGAACCAACAGATCTGTCCTAGAAGAAGTACAACCAGAGTGCTCCTTGGAAGCAAAAATGGCCAGACTGCGTCTTACATATTTCGGACATGTAGTCAGGAGAGAACAATCCCTGGAGAAGGATCATGTTTGGAAGAGTGGCAGGTCAACGCAAAAGAGGAAAACCCTCCACCAGATGGATTGACACAGTGTCTGCAACAATGGGCTTAAACATAAATAAGATTGTTTGTCGGACACAGAATCGGCAAGTGTTTCGATCTGCTGTACATAGGGTCGCTATGAGTCAGACTCGACTCTACAGCACATAACAACAACAACAACAACAACAACAACAACTCAGAAGATTATATAAAAATGTCATTTATATGCCAGGAATAACTCCAAAACTGAACATAACTCACCTCAGAAGGAGATACAATATAAAAGATTATGTCCCTGTGAAGATGGTCAAGCAAACTTCACTCAGACTTCTAAACAGGAAGACGTTTTAAGTATTAGAATCTGCGGCCAGTTTCTCAGGTTGGGTAGAAATATATCATGTCCCACTAGAACTGAGAAGACAGCTGAGGCCGTTACATTCTTATTTGAAGAAATTATGCCCCATTTGGATTAAATATATTAGTCAGGTGGTAGTCACTGTGGTAGAAAATCCAACTGAAGCAACGTATGAAAGAAGAGATGTTTATTGGGGGCTCACAGTTAGGAGATCCACCCATAATGGCAGTGAGACAGGTGTGGTGGAGACCTGCGGCAGAGCCTGTGGCAAGTGAGCTTACATCTTTGTGATTAGGAAGGAGAGAGAGCTTACCAGAACCAGGGATCTGGGTAAAAACCTCTAAAGTCCTGCCCTAGCTTCTGCCAACCTAGACCCCCCACCCCGCCATGTTTCCACAACCTCCCAGGACAGCACCACCAGTTGGAAATGCAATGTTCAAACACATGGACTTTACAGGGCATTTAGATCCAGACCCTAGCCCCCAAAGGTCATGGCCATCTTGTAATGATAAATGTATTTAGTCCAACTGCTACAATCCCCAAGGGATTAACAGCCTCAACCACATTCAAAAGTCTAAGTCCAAAGCCTCCACTGAGACTCAAGGTAAAGTTAGCTGTGAGCCCCTACAAAACAAAAAATGGGTTACATACTTACAACATGCAATGTCACAGACTAAGCATTTCTATTCCAAAATGGAGAAATGGGGCACAGAAAGAAAAAAGTTAGTCCACAACAAGACCAATCACCTACTGGACAAACAAAGCCCATCAGTCCAAGTCTGGCATCCAGCACACATGACATCATCTAGGCTCAAAGAGGCTGTGCCTTTCCATTTTTAGTACACACACCCCTCCTGGACTGGCTCCACCCATTGATGGTAACATCTATTGGCAGACATTTCACAGCGTTGGCATTTTCAGCATTCTGGGGTCTCTATTGCTGCTTAGGCTCTGCCCACAAAGCTTCATGTATTAGCCCTCCAGGGATTCTCTAGGGCACTCAACCCTGGTACACATTGTATGGCCTTGCAGGCTATCTACTGGAACCCTGGTGGCAGCCTCCATAAACGCCTTAACTCTTATATTCTGTATGCCTTCAAAGCCATCACCAAATGGACATCAATAAGAGTTACTGCTAGCTAAAGAGGCAGTGAGGCCATTTTGAACCATGACTGCACTGGTACTCTCTGTATGCCCAGGCCAGGAAGGGCATCCTGGAGTCATTCACTTTTCAGCCATCATCTTGTCACAACCTGAGACCTTAGATGGGAGGTGTATGGCCAACTCCTGTGTCCTGAAGGAATTTCTTTTGTCCAACCATAAAGGGTGAGGCTTCTCTTTACTGCAGCTTATCTCTTTAATAGGGCTTGGATTTAGCTCAGTTGGTAGATCACTGTGCTGCAGTCTCTGAGGTCCCGAGTTCAATTCCCAGCACTGCAAAAATGGGAGAAGTACAGGGCAATCCACTCCCAAGGCAATCCTGAAACAGTCAGCCATTGAAAACCCTATGAGGGTCGCTATGAGTCACATACTGACTCGAAGACACCTAACAACAACAACAAGAACAACAACATCTCTTTAATAAGTATCACTTCCTTGCCCAAATCAGCCCTGTTCACGGCAACTTTAAACAAGCTCTCACAACCTTGTCTATTGTACCTCTTTAAACTGCATATTTTTAAAATCATTCTATTCTGTCATATTTTTCATCATAAATCTAGCTAAATGCAACAGCCACAATGAACATACAACCTGAACATTAGGCTCTTTTGATGTTTCCCTCCACCAAGTTAATGAGTCCACTACTTTTAAATTCAACCTCACTCAGATCTTCAGGACAGGAGAAAAATGTACACAAGCTTTTTGCTGGCATGTAACAGGAATGTTCTCTACTCCAGTGCCTAATAGAGTCCTCATTTGTCTCTGAAACTCTATGAGCCCCACCTGCACTTCTATTGGAGACAAAGTTATGGCCGTTTGAACTCTCACAAGAACCATCTCTCAAGCACTGCTTATAGCATTTCAGGGTATCTTCACCCTCTTCCAAACTCTTCCCATAAGCAAATTCCAACAGCCTAAGAATCACATGGTCAGGTTTCTGCACCACAACAACCACATATCTGATACAATTTTCTGTATTAATGAGGTAGTACATTGCTATGGCAGAGAAAACAACTGAAGCAACTTATAGGAGAAGATCTATTTTGGGGGTTCAAAAAGGATCAGTCCATAATGGCAGCAGGGCAGGCATGGTGGTGGCATGTGGCAGGGCACATAGCAGATGACATTACATCTTCTTGATCAGGAAGCAGAGAGAGCTTTCCAGAACAAGGGGTCTGGATACAAACCTCCAAAGGCCCACCCCCATGACTCCCTTTCATGAAGCCAGATCCTACCTCTCAGGATTCCACAACCTCCCAGAGCAATTGCTACTAGCTGGGGACCCAACATCCAAAAACATGGCCTTAGGGGGACATGTAGATCCAAACTATAACAATTATCAAATTTCATTGAGCGTGACAATGGTCCATAATTTGTTTCTGAAGTCACTCAAAAGTAAGCTTTGTGACTTACTTAGAAATTGCATTTGTCATGGAAGCTACAATCCACAGGGAAAAGATGGAAACAATAATCACTTAGAACCTCGCAAACTTTTCCAAGTAACCCATTTTAAGTGGGATAAGGTTTTGCCTATTGCCTTACTTCAAATTAGGATAACATGCCAACGTCAGATTAAATTAAGTTCCTTTAAAATTGTGTATGGGAGACTCTTCCTAGACCCTATGGTAGGTGCCCCATTCCTTAAATTAGTACAGGAAGCCAGGATTAGAAATTACAACCAGCTGAATCAAATTAACCAGCCTGCAATAGTTTCATCTTTCCATGTTTGTCCATCAACTGGATGAACTACTCCACTCCTTGTTTCTTAAAGACAAGTAAAGACCTGGAAACATCAGGACCTGAGGAACAGTTGGTAGAGAAGTGCAAGGGCTCATATTATGTGTGGTCAGTGACCCACATTTCACTGAAGCTCACAAGGAATAAAGCCCTGGCTCCATCACTACAGAGATACATTTGGCCCTTCTTCAGAATCTGCTCACATTTGCACAGATAGAAGATCCTAAACATTTACTTAAGAAGACTCGGGTAACTAAGATAAATAATTATACAGGTATTAATCAGCTTTCTGCTCTTGTTTGTTCACATGCCTGATAGGATAACACTCTGGTTAGAATAACCCAGAATTTGGGCACTGCTACCAAAGTAACCAATTATTGGATTTGCCACCCTAAACCCCAATTAGTATATGATTATGTTGTTGTTGTTGTTAGGTGCCGTCGAGTTGTATCTGACTCATAGCGACCCTTATAGGGTTTTCAATGGCTGACTGTTTCAGGATTGCCTCGGGAGTGAGTTGCCAGGTCCTTCTCCCGTTTTTGTGGTGCTGGGAATCGAACTCGGGACCTCAGAGGCTGCAGCATGGTGCTCTACCAACTGAGCTAAATCCCAGCCCATATGATTATGAGGACCCACTAATGTCCTCCATGCATGATTATAATCCCTTACTCCCCAGCATTTGGAGATAAGACATTGATAAGAAACCAAGAGTTGTGAACTATGTCAGAATGATTTAATTCTCCTCAGAAGAGATATAGTCCTCCATGTTTCCTGGTGTTCATCCTGGTAAGGATAAATGCAAACAAAACAGGCTACATCATGGCTCCAGTACTAGGAAAGTCTCTACCTCTTTGCTGTGAGGAATCTTATAAATATAAATAATCCAATGCATTATCTTGGTAATATTTGGGGAGAAAATATGGCTATTTGGATTAGCAAGGCACACCAGCATGCTGTGCTGTCCTGAGGGATAAATATTCATATGCAGCAAGGATAGAGTACCATAATCATATAATTGCCTAGGGAATGCCACAGAATTGAGGCAATGCTTACTGGGTACTTTAGTGAATCTTCTTACCTTTCATTCTATAAAAGCAGCCAAACATTGGACTAGTTCTTCTAAACTCTTTCACAAAAATATTACATGATTTCCCCAGAGGAATACCAGATGGGGATGAATATTTCCTTGATTATTGTTTGCTTCCAGGTGAGGGGTTATAGCCCATCAACATATTCTTCAAAACCTGTCTCATACTCTTAGAATCAGCGATTGAAACTTCTAGGTTCCTTGCTAACAAAAAAGTTCCTTGATTCCCTGGCAAAGGGAGTGTTGAGTAAAATAATTGCTTTAAGTTATGTCTTGGCTTTAAAAAAAAAAAGGAAAGTTTGAGGAATTGCTAATGTGTCTCATGCTCACCTCAAGTAGAATTGAGCATTGATAAACATTAGACAATAAGTTAGCTGACTCTAACAATTCTTAGATCATTAAGCCCCTTCCAAGGAAGTAAGGACGGGTTGTATTAGTTAACTTTCTCATCACTGTGACAGAATGGCTGACATGAACAATGTAAGAGGAGAACCTATTTACTTAGCTCACAGTTTCAGAGGTTTCATTCCATCATGGTGGAGAAGGTGTAGTAGAGCAGAGCAGCTCAAATGGCAGTCAGGAAATAGAAGGAATGCTTGAGTTAGCTGGAGTTCTCCTTTTTCCCCTTTTATTCCTCCCAGGCCCCCAGCATACAAGATGGTGCTGCCCACATCCAAACGAGTCTTCCCCCTTAGGTACTCCTCTCTAGAAAGACTTCTCTTGTATTAGTCAGTTGTCATTGCTGTAGCAGAAAAACCAACCCAAGCAAACTTGTGGAGGAAATGGTACTGGAAGCTTACAGTTAGATGATCAGTCCATAATGGCAGTAGGAAGGAACAGTGGTGGTGGCAGAGGCAAGGCCTGTGTCAGGCAACCTTCTGGCATCACAGGGTAACATGCAGAGAGCAACTGAGGCCATGGATCCAGATAAAGAAAATTCTCCAAAGGTCCACCCTCAGTGATTACTTCTGCAACACTGAGTCCCACTTCCCAAAGTTCGATGACCTCTGTGAACAGGGCCACCAGCTGGGAAGCAAACACTAAAGCACATGACCTTTGAGGGACATCTTATATTCTAACCATGACACCTCCAGAGGTGTACCTTACTAACTTCCTAGGCCTCCTCCATCCAATTAATTTGACATCAAGATCAAACATTACAAGTCCACCTTTTGTCAGTTTGATATCCAAACATATTTCCTTAAGCCATAATATCCCACCTTCCTCCCTAAAAATGCAAAATGAATCTGTCCATCTCCAAGAGTCCCCAAAATCTTAACAGTTCCAACATGATTCAAAAGTCCATGGTCAAAATTACCTCTGAGACTCAAGGCAAACTCTCAGCCATTAGCCCACGTAAAATCACAAAGTCACATAGTTCTGAGATACAATGGCAGAGAGTAAAGATTCCCATTCCAAAAGGAAGGAATAGAAGAAGGGCAGGGATAGATTGGACTACATTAAGACTGAAATCCAGCAGGGAAAACACTAAATCATGTAGCTTCATATCCAGCATCCAGAGCACCTGGTGGCTCCAACAGTCTTGGGCAGCCCTACCCCTCTGGCCCTACTGTTTTCAGCCCACATGACCTCTCTCCTGAGTTGGCTCCACTTGTTGCCTGTGACTCTCCTTGCCAGACATTCCAGACCCCTAGAATCTCCAACATCCTGGGGTCATCCATTGCAGCTAAAATTTCTCCCTTACAGCTTCACACAGTATTCTCTCAGGGGCCACCTGCAGGGACCCAGTCCTGTCACATATTGTATGGCCTCCTGGGGCTTCTTTTGAAATGTGGGTGGAAGTCTCCATGACTTCATAAATCTTGCATTCTTTACACCTGCAAAACAAGTATGTAGATGGTGCCAAGGTCTCTTATCTGCTCAAACAGTAGCCAGGCCCCCTTGGCCCATGGCCACATTGGTTTCTGAGTGACAATGTGGGTAAGAACAGGTGAAACAAATCCTGAAGAAATAATCCAGTGGCCCTGTGTAAACCCTGCAAGAGCAGTGTTCCCAGGAGTGCTTTTCTCAAGGGAAAGTCCTTCAAATGAGTTTACTCTTCCATATCTGATGCATGAAAGCCAAAGGGAATGCAGATAGACCAAAGATCACATTAAGCTTTGTGAACTTTGTGAATGGTGAGTATATTGGGGTTTCTGATAGGGGTGTGAGTAACTTGCAAACAACCTTTATGTACAGCTCTACCAAGGGGAAGTTCCCATTGAGATGTCCCAAAGCTGCTCCACGGTCAACTCCCAGCACTGGGGTTACTTATAGGCATGTGACTTCCCAGCAACCTCATGGGAAGCTGTAGGACCATTGAGCCCTACCTCCAAGCCAATCATTTCTCTCATGTAACTTAGCATCACATGCATCCAGAGCAGGAGGGTCTTGTGGGGGTCCCTTCAAGATGGAATGTGGATAGCTCCACTGCCATTACTATAGGCCTAGTCATGCTGTATAGTTTTCCCCATATCATTGCTATGATTATGGAGCCAAGGGCCCCTGAAATCATCCTAGGTATTCTGTGTCAAGATGGCCAAGACAGTGATCACCATGTCTAGTCTGGAGGAAACAGGTACACAACAATAACTTTGAGCTTGTGATGGGTGGAGTCTGGCCAATTCCTGAGATGGCCTCAAGGTATCTTTCCTATTGTCCCAATCCAAAGTACTTGGCTTCTTCTTAATAGAGTTAATCTCTTCAGAAACCATGTCTTCCTTAGACCCAAGTTTACATTGGATTTTCTGACCAAACTGCAAGTTTTCCAAGTCTTTCTGCTCTGCTTTTTGCTCCCAGGTCTTACTGTAAACCTGGCTAGAAGCAGCCAGCAATAACAATGCTACAATCTGAATGATGGGCTTCCTTGAAATTTTCTCCACCAGATTTAGTCCATCACCTTTAAATTCAGTCTTACAAAGTCTCAGGATAGGGACAAAATATAGACATGTCTCTGCCAGAATGTAGGAGGAATAGCTTTTAGTCCAATTCCCTTTACAGTCCTTGTTCCACATGAAACCACTTGAGCACAGTTTGCATTTCTATCAGCATTCTGGTCTTCTGAATGCCCAACAGAACCACCCATTAAACTAAACTTAGAGAATTCTAGAACTTCTCTAGCCCATATCCCCAAATTCTTCCAACAAGCCAGTTACAACAGCATAAAAACCACAAGGACAGATTTAGTCACAACAATGACCACACTTCTCTGGTACCAATTTTCTGTCTTAGGCTTTTTCATTGCCATGACCAAGTACCTGACAAAAACAACCTGAAAGACTTTGCTCACAGTTTTAGGGGTTCCAGTCCATCATGGGGCTGGGATTTAGCTCAGTTGGTAGAGCGCTGGGCTGCAGTCTCTGAGGTCCTGAGTTCAGTTCCCAGCACCGCAAAAATGGGAGAAGGACCTGGCGATCCACTCCCAAGGCAATCCCCAAATAGTCAGCCATTGAAAACCCTATGAAGGTCGCTATGAGTTGGATACCGACTCAACGGCACCTAACAACAACAACAACAATAGTCCATCATGGCAGGGAAGGGTATGGTGGAGCAGAGCAGCTCATATCATGGTGGACACGAAGCAAAGAAATGGAATGCCCAAGTTAGCAAGCTATCTTTCCCCCTTTTATTCCATCTAGGTCTTCAAGCCTATGATATGGTGCCATCTACATTCAGAGCAGGTCTTCCCCCTTAGTTAATATTTCTGGCAACACCCTCACAGATGCACACAGAGGCATGCTTTGCTGATATCCTAGGTACTTCTCTATCCAATCAACCTGACAATCAAAATTAATCATCACACTGGTCTTCAACTTGTTTTTCTTGAATGCCATTTGAAATCAGATTCATCCTTGAAGGGATTTTAAAGTTAAAAATTACACTCAGTAGGAACAGGAGCTTACTGAAGGTTTAAAAGTATTATGTTATGAATACAAAAGATATACAGGCAACTAAGAGCCGAGAAAACATCTTCAGCCACCCTTCCTTTCAAAAAAGGAACAAAAAATTATGCATTTCACCATGTTGATACCATCCAGACCCAAAACTCCACACCTTGTCCTCAAAGTGTGGGACAAGAACTTACTTGTCTTGTGCTTATTTCAAAGTGGAATAATGTTTAACTTACAGGGAAATAATGTATTTGTGTGAAGAATTATAGGGACTGGTGTAAGATTTGTTGTTTTGATTGTTGTTGTTGATATTGTTAAGTGCCATTGAATTGGATCCAACTTATAGTGACCCTATGTACAACAGAATGAAACACTTCCCAACACTACCATACCTGGCACTATGTAAGTGATTCTCTGCTATTCATAGGGTTTTCAGTGGAGGATTGTTTTGGGAGTGGATTGCTAGGTCATTCTCCCTATCCTGAAGCATCTGGTATTCCAGGTGGTCTGGTATCCAAGGACTAATCAGGCTCAATCCTGCTTAGCTTCTGAGATCAGGAGGGATCAAATGCCAAGGTTCTACAGCCTGGTGTAAGGTAGTCAGCTATTCTGTCAAGGAGAATCCAGCACAAGGGGGAAACATAGACCTTGGGTGACACAGACCTAGCTTCACATGGAGATTTCCACCTCATAAAAGCCCTTTAGAGTACCTGAGTTCTGGAAGATTGCTTTTGTTTTGTGGACAATGGCCTCCCCCATTTTCTCAGGCTGCAGAAACCTAATTTCCTTCCCATTAGGTCTCACTTCCCAAGTCCTGGCTTTCTGGGAGTGAACAGATGGGCTCAGGTCTGGTAACAATACTGAGTAATAGTTAAAATAGGTTTTCTTTGGATTTCTACAAAAGTTATTCAGAGAAAGAAGCATTAAAAATATCCACCATTTCTATGCATTGTTTTGAAGATTTATGTCAATATATCAATCCCTTAGAGTCAAGGTGATTGAAACTGGTGTGTCATAAACATTGACTTCTGACCGGATGTATACGTTTCTTTACATATATCTCAAGATAACCCCCAGGTGTCTATCAGCTTGTTGTGCTATGGGGGCTTGTATGTTGCTATGATGCTGAAAGTTATGCCATTGGTATTTTAGATCCCAGCAGGGCCACCCATGGTGGACAGGTTTCAGCTGAGCTTCCAGACTAAGACAAATAGCCATTGAAAACCCCGTGACTAGCCATTGAAAACCCTATAAATAGCAGAGAAACACTGTCAAATATAGTGCTGGAAAATGAGTATCTTGGTTGAAAGGAATTCAAAAGATGACTGAGGAAAGGTTGCCTTCTCAAAGAAGAGTCAACTTTAGTGATAGGAATGGAGTAAACCCCCTGGGCCCTCATTTGTTGATGTGGCATGACTCAAAATGAGAAGAAACAGTGGCTGCAACAACAGGCTCAAATAATAAAGGAAAAAAGAAAGAAAAAGAAAGATTGTGTGCACTGCACAGTATCTAGTAGTGTTTCATTCTGTTGTACACAGGGTCACTCTGAGTCACATTTAATGGCACCTAACAACAACAACATCAAGATAAAGTTAATAATTAACTTTTAAAAAATAATTACCTTGGATAATTTGCCAGCAGACTGGTAAATCACAATGGTATTAGGCTTAATAAGTGTATTTCACCTGATGGTATGATTTATTTCAACATTAGATGTTTCGGATATCATGTTCTGATTTATTTATCTAAGTTGCTCTTTAATGTTTCTTCTTCTTTCAGGGCTTAACATGAGTTAAAAAGAGAAAATCAAATGGGTACCAGGGAGGGAGGCAACACCCACATCCAGGAAACAGCCCTCTGTTTCCTGCATGAAGCTAGTTAAGATGGCCACCGAACTAAGCCACTCTTTACAGGAATAGAGGAAGTGCAGGTGAGAGCCACACAGCGCATAGCCACGCCTCTAAGGCAAACGGGGTGGAAAGAGATGCTTCCCAAGGCCTGCAAGGGTTAGAGGGAAGAATTAGCAGGTAATGGTGTGTCAAAAATATTGAAGGACCGGTACAGCTGAGGGGGCAGCAGGGACAGTTATAAGCCATAGCCCCACTTGAGACATAGTAGCAGGACACTGCCTGCCTGATGCCCTGCATGAAGCAAATATCCAAAACATGACTTTGATTTTCTTTCTTTTTTTTTTTTTTTTTCTGTACTAGGGGTTGAACCCAGGGCTGCACCCTCAGCCCATTTTTTTTACTTTTTTTTACTTTTTTTTTTTTTTTTTTTTTTTTTGAGACAGGGTCTCGCTAAGTTACACAGACTGCCTCTGGTCTCACACTTGCGAGCCTCCTGCCTCCGCCTCCTGAGCCGCTGGGATGATAGGCATGCGCCTCCACGCCCGGCTCAAAACATGACTTTTAAAGACTAAGCAAAACTTAGTCTAGACCGCGAATGTGGAGAAAAGTTTAAAAGGAATTACTCAAACACAGCCCATGACAGAAACACTGTATTTCTTTCGAGCTTCACATTCAGTGGCATCACATGGGTGGCTCTCAATAGGCCGTGGTGGGAAAACGCGCAATACAGAAAGCGGCAGATGCTACAAATACAGATGTTCTTCCCAGAGAGCTCCACTTAGCAGCATAGCACTAGATGAAGAATCTTGGAATGTTATAAGTTTTTGCTAAAATCCAGGATTTTTCTTAGTTAGCAAGCTACTCAAAATCATATTCATGAACATTCACCTACTAAAACCAAGTTATTAAATTTGGGAGGAGGGTGATAATGCAGGAATTAATAATTTTTAAAGATACTTAAAACAGTCAATGCCGTTTCTGTTTTACTTTCAGTGATGGGGATTGAACACAGAG
Organism: Pedetes capensis; assembly: GCA_007922755.1. Classification (NCBI taxonomy): domain Eukaryota; kingdom Metazoa; phylum Chordata; class Mammalia; order Rodentia; family Pedetidae; genus Pedetes; species Pedetes capensis. The sequence goes on along the minus strand of VMDO01020249.1, from coordinate 26,628 downwards.
CCTCACATCCTACCATTGAGCTGCACCCCAGCTCCTAGGCAATGCTCTTAATGTGATCATTTTGCATAGTTAGATTTGAAGATGCCACATATTGATTATAGGATGCCTTTCTGTGGTCCCAGTGTTGGAGCTAATGTCCCTTAATTATCGATGTTTATGTCAATGGCACTGAGGTGACTTCTGCAAATGATCCATGCTCTGGAATGATGATGCTGCATCCCAGCCTCAGTTGCCCCAGCTGGGACGCACTAGACTTCTAGGAAGTAAGCTTTCCTCAGTGTGTAAGCCTGCTAAACGCACTGACCGCACCTCCACTCCCAATGGCAATGTGTGGGGCTGTGTGGGGCACAGGGCTGCAGAGGGAGGCTTCTGATTCCTTCTGCTTAAGAGGCTCCAGAGCAGCTGACAGACAGCATTTAGGGGCAGGTGCTTCATTCTTGGGGGTGAATGTTGAGAAGGTGATACCCCTGAAATCATTCAGCAATGCTGTGTTATCATTCATAGTAATGAAGATGATCACAGCCTTGCACAAGGTCAGAAGCCTATGGGGAAATGTTCTCAGCTAGTCGCTCAATAGATGACAGACTGTCAGCAAATAAAGGAGGCACCACAAAAAGCAATTATCAGAGGGTACTAGGTGACATGAGTCCCTCCAATCCCAAAGACCTTCCATAATAATCTTACAAATGAGCAGAGGGAGTTCCCAGGTGCTATCCCATGTCAGCTGATAGAACTCAGGAAAATCCTTAACAGCAACAACAGCTTCATGTATTTGTCAGAGGAAGGTCACCACTGAAGAAGGCCAAAAGACTATGAAAAGGGTTAAATTACCAAGTGTCAACATGCACCATAGTAGAAAGAACAGTGTCACCCCATGGATCTATCGTCAGCTTCAACAATGATCAACACGTGCTTTATTTAGCCTGATCTCTATTGTCACCTAACCCTCCTGCTGCATTATTTCCAAGCAAATTTCAGAATTATGCCACCCTACCTGCAAACTTGCTCTCTTTTAAAATAAGGACTTTAAAAATAATACATCAACAATTCCATATTACCAAGTATCTAGTCTCTTTAAAGCCTGCAGCCATAGCCCTGTGGCATCTGATCCCATCAGATCTAGGAAGCTAAACAGGGTCGGGCCTGGTTAGTACTTGGATGGGAGACCACCTGGGAACACCAGGTGCTGTAGGCTTGGGAGAAGGACCTGGTAACGCACTCCTAAAAACCAACCAGCCATTGAAATCCCTATGAACAGCAGAGAAACACTGACAATAGTGTTTCACCTGTTGTATGTAGGGTCGCTATGGGTCAATGGCACCTAAACAATAACAACAAAATGTCTCTTTAAAAGTCCCCAATTATTTCATAAGTGCCCTCTTATGGTTGGTCTGTTTAAATCAGAATCTAGGCAAGAGACTCATTACCCTTGTCCAGTATAGCTCTGGTACCACCAAGTAGGTTCTCCTGGGCCACAGAGCCCACAGTACCTGCTTGGTACGGTATCCTCCTAAGCCAGGAAGCTCACATTTGGCCACAGGCAATTCTCCAGAAGAGGTCATTGTGAGTCATCAGCTGACACTTCCGGCAGCAAGCCTACAGGACCTGGGAAGAACATCAACAGCATGCACCCCCAAGTGTCTCTATCTCTTGCGTTTTCTGTGCAATCAAATCCAGAGACCACCAATAGCATTCACACGAGAAGTGCCTCTATCTCTTGCATTCTCTGTATAATCAAATCCAGAGCTAGAGCCAAATCAAGTTTCACTTCTCACGAGACCCCTTTGAAGACAGTGCTGCGGCCCTCCTCCCACACCACATCACAGGATGCTTCTATCTGCTTATCTTACAAAAACTTTCATTGCACAATTCCAGTGCCATGAAGCATTTCTGCCAGAGGCTGATTTAACCACTTTCACGTGGTAAATAAAGCAAGTTAGCTTAACAAAGACTGAGAGTCTGGCTTCGCCTAACACCACGTATGCTTCTCATGTCTATTTTACAATTAATTATAGCCCTTCAGAATGCCCGCAGTACTCTCGTGTGGGAGAATCTGTTTTACAACAGAGCTGGAAACAGCAAGGTCTTCCAAAAGCATGCAGAGGAAAACCACTTGAAACCAACTTAAAGGAAAGAAAACCAAGTACTTCAGATAGCTAGAAGTTCAGAGAAAAGCCTCAAATGCAGCTGGATCTAACATCTCAAGGAGTGGCCACATCTCCTGACTCTGTATTATGCCTCCCTTTCCTCTATGTGGTTGTACTGTCACCTGGAACCATTCTATGCCGGCCAGGGGCCTTCAGTATCCGCAGGTTTATATCCCATCCTCTCTTCAATCCAAACAGTTGGTGTCAACTGCACAGGAATCTGGGAGAAACTGAGTTTGTCCCCTGTGATTTGGGTCTCATGCTGAAATAAAACTGTTATGGCCTGGATATTTGTGTCTTCCCCAAATTCATCTAAAGCTCAGTCTCTAATCAGATGTTTTGGGAGAAGGTCCCAGCAACCCACTCCCAAAGGACAATCTGCCATTGAAAACCCTATGACTAGCAGAGAAGCACCAACAATAGTGTTTCATCTATTGTACATAGGGTTGCTATGAGTTGACATTGACTTGATGGCATCTAACAACAAGAACAACTGATGTTATTACCAGGTGGACCCCGAGGGAGGTAAGTAGGTCATGAAGGTAAAACTTTCATGAATGGGATTAGTGTCCTTCTATGTGACATGAAGCCTGCAGCCTTACTACTGTGGCATTCAATTCTGTCAGATCTCAGAAGCTAAGCATGATCCGGCCTAGTTAGTACTTGGATGGAGACCGCGTGGGAACACCAGGTGCTGTAGGCTTGGGAGAAGGACCCAGCAACCCACTCATAAAAAACAATCAGCCATTGAAAACCCTATGAATAGCAGAGAAGCACTGACAATAGTGTTTCACCTGCTGTATGTAGGGTCACTATGAGTTGGACACCAATTCAACAGTACCTAACAGCAACAACAACAACAACAACAACAACAACAACAACAACAACATGACATGAGAGCAATTTCTTTTCTCTGTGCTCTTCCCATGGTGAGGATAAATGAGACATCAGCAGTCTGTGACCTAGAGGAGAGCCCTCCCCAGAACATGACTGTGCTGCTCCCATGATCTTGGACTTCCAGGCTCTAGAACTCAGAAATAAGTTTGTTGTTTAGAAGCCACTCTGTTTATGGTATTTTATAACAATTGGAACTGCCTAAGACAAACACAACACTGGGATTTAGCTCAGTTGGTAGAGCGCTGCGCTGAAGTCTCTGAGGTCCAGAGTTCAATTCCCAGCACCGCAAAAATGGGAGAAGGGCCTGGCAATCCACTCCCAAGGCAATCCCAAAATAGTCAGCCATTGAAAACCCTATGAGGGTCACTATGAGTTGGATACCGACTCGATGGCACCTAACAACAACAACAACAACAACAACAACAACAAGATAAATACAGTAGATGGGATTATTACACCAAGCTCACAGTACCAAAAACCTTACTCAGTACCAAACCTTATTAGCAACATGTAGGGTCAGAGTGGTCACAAGCAAAGCCAGAAAAGATTCAGGACCACCAGTGTCACCCAGGTCCTTCATTGTCACATTAGGACATTCTCTGGGCAAGATTTAATGAGCAAGGTCTCTAAATAGCACGTTCACTCAACTCATACAGAAGGGGGCTCTTTTATCATGAAACATATCAATTTTATCTTCCCATAGGAGGAAACTGTGCTCCATAAATCCATAGACTCCAGATTTAGCACAAAAAAATCTAGACAGACCAGGTACATCCTTATAAAAACTACTCCATACAAAAGGAATCTCTTGCTAGGAAAAAATTGGTTGTAATTTTCCAAGAAGTATTAGCATGTTTACAAGCATTCAACAAGGTCACCATCATGCCTTCTTTCCCAGGGTGCCCCAGTAAATAAGAGCTTACTCATAACCATTCCTTTCTGACCAACATGCCACTGGGTTGGTTGGTTTGACTGAGGGTAAGAAGCTGAGTGGTCAGGACGGGATTCTTGACTTGAACAGCGTCAGCTCAGCCTAAACAACCAGACTGAGGAAGAGTCGAGTCCTGACACCAGGAAGAGTGGGGATGGATGCTAAGCGGTGCCATCACCGTGTCCTACAAGGATCCGAGGAGCCTTCGGACACAGGTAGCCTTCCCAGGCACATTCCTCTTTGCCACAGGGATTTGAGAAAGACTTGGACGCTAGAGGTTCTTAAGGATCCAAACTGACAGGTTAGAAAATGGCAGCCAAAGGGGGTGTGGATATGACCAGAGGCTCCAATGGTCATAAGCAGAGAATATCAGAAAAATGTCTATTTATGTTTTATTGACTATGCAAAGGCATTTGACTGTGTGGATCATAACAAATTATGGATAACACTTTGGAAAATGGGAATATCATAGCACCTAATTGTGCTCATGAGGAATCTGTACGTAAACCAGGAGGCAGTTGTTCGAATAGAACAAGGAAACACAGCCTGGTTTAAAGTTGAGAAAGTGCCAAAATGCTCAGGTGGATGGACGCTTTGGAATAGATCTTTCATGTGACAGCAGCAGTTTTACTAGTCTGCATCTAATTTATTGTGGGTCAGGTTCATGCTGTGGGAAAGGTCATGTGGATTATCATTTTACGACATCAGACACACCATTGGCTCTCAGACAGTGGTGCTCCCTGAGGCCCTGGGGCTTAAAAAGTCCACAGCATGTGCAGAATAGAAATACCTTCCTTTTTGAGTACAAACCTCAGGTCCCTTTATGAGGGGAGGCACCCAGTATAGACACCCAGCTAGGTGGCTGGTATCCCAGAGAAGTGGTGCCAAATGGAGGGATATGGATCAGTTTCTATTGCTGGCCAACTGGTGGTGATAGCTAGATTAGCCTTGATAAGTGGAAACCCACGTTGTTAGGTCCAGTCATAGATTCTGCCTCTGCCACCAGGACCCCTTTGTTCCTATGCTTATCTTGCCAGCAATGGCCACAGGCTGCCTGAGGCCAACTTGCTGAATCATTTTGTCCACTTCACTGTATAGTTGTTGTTAGGTGCCGTCGAGTCGTGCCCAACTCATAGCGACCCTCACAGGGTTTTCAATGGCAGATTGTTTCGGGATTGCCTTGGGAGTGGGTTGCCACATCCTTCTCCCATTTTTGTGGTGCTGGGAATCGAACTCGGGACCTCAGAGACTGCAGAGTGGTGCTCTACCAACTGAGCTAAATCCCAGCCCCTCACTGTATAGTGGGAAATACTTTCTGTGCAGTGCTAATACCGGAGTCAAAAACTTCCTTGTGGTACCAACATGGCCTTGCCCACGCTCTGCTTGCCCTGGCCACTCTAGTCTTTCTTTTTAGGTTTCTTCCCCAATGGCCGGACCCTATGGCACTGTTCATGATCCATATGTATGCTAACCTCAGGCGGGTCCTTCACAAAGTTCGTGGCTCATCAGCCACGACCAGTGGCAGAGCACATTTCTGCTCTGGGCTCCACCTGAAGTCCGCAACCTTTCGTGTCATCTAACGTGTGTTACAAAAAATTAAGCTCTCTCCAGAACCCAAAGATGTCTACCCTGCGTTGTGCTTCCCATGTGGGGGAATGGGGAAAAGGTAACCAGCTGTCTCTTAGGTGGGATGGCAGCCACACAAGTGTGCCACTCAGGTCCCCTTCAAGAGGACCTGTTGCGGGAAGCAGATAACAGAAAGCCCCAGGCGCTGCCCATCTTAGTTGGCCAGCAGATACAGGAGACTGCCCTGCCTTTCTGCTGCTCCTAGCCTGTGAAGGACTGAGATGCTAGTACTAGCCCATTCCTAACCACCAGGGGATTCCTCATGGGCCTGGAGAGCATTCTGTGCCTTCTCCTATCCAACCTTCTTCTCCCCTTCCCCTTTCATGGGACTCAAGCACCATCAGGGAAGAAAGAGCTGCCGCCTCCTCCTCCTCCCCCTCCTCTTCCTCCTCCTCCTCCATCATTCACAAGTATTTCTCTCAAGTGTCTTGCACATGTAATCCCATTTTGTTATCTGCTCACAGGACACAAATAATCACAGTTAAGATACCCTGATATGTCCCTGACAACAAGATCCTTAAAAATGTGACTGATCTGGACAAATTATTTGCTAAGGTTATCTTCTAGTCTCTGGAGTGCACATATATCACTGAGGTCGCCATGTGCTAGACATTTCTAGCTCATAAGACCTGATTAACAAGACATCATTGACCAAACAGATCAGCGTGATGCTCTACGAGGACCAGAGAGCCCAGATCTTGCTAGATGACATGGTGGCAGAGAACTGGAAAACTATAACTTCCTGGGGTCAAATTAAATGTGTACAGCAGTCCAATTGTTGGCAAACTATAACCCTTGCACTAAGTCTCACTGGTTATGTGTTTTTTTGTGAATAAGATTTTATTGGGACACAGCCACACTTTTATCCTAACATCCTGTCTTCGACCACTTTTGAACCACATCAGGGGTGAGTAGTTCCTACAGAGACCATATGTTTTAAAAGCCTAAAATACTATCTGAACATTTACAAAATGTTTGCCAGCCCCTGATATTACCTAGTCCATAGAAACAAGAACATTATCTTTTTTGATAGGGGAGAAAACATGAACTTGTCAAATCAATGGCCACATACTGTGTACCTAAGGCCATGTTATCTCCTCTAGTGAAGAGGCCACATGTGGATTGGCTTCTGGGGGTATTTCAATTCCGTTGAGCTTGTAGCTGTCCACTGGTATCCTCCAGAGCTGTTTGGTTTTATCAAGAGCCAGATGGCAAATTATATGGACACATGACAGATCCTTTTTTTTTTTTTTTTTCCAGTGCTGGGGATTGACCCAGGGCATGGCACGCACTGAGTGCTCTACAACCGAGTAACCGAGTAGTACCCTCAGACCTTTTATGATGCTATGTTCACCACACAGCTGAGGGTTACCTGCCACTCAGGACAGCTGGTAATGTGGCCCCACCAAATCTTATGTGGGTTTTTTTTAGCATTTCTTTTCTTTATGACCCCTCTTATTACATATACATACTAACTATATTATGTAATTTATATGCAGCTCAAGATAATTCCTCTTTACTCAATTTGGCCCAGGGAAGCCAAAAGGTTGGACACCCCTGCTTCAGATCTGTCAAACACATTACTGCATCTCAGGGCAAGAGTGACAGTGGTAGAATCTGTGCCAACATTGTTGGCAGCAGAGCAGAGCTCTGAGGGGCTGATGGGTAAAGGTTGTCTGTTGCCAGCACTCCAAGCATCTGGGACAAGGTCTTCCTTGATGGTGGCTCTGGGCAGCCATCTGCATCCATCATAATTGCCTAAAGTCAACTACAGTAGAGATGCCAGAGAGCCTGGGTGGAATACTGAAGAAAGCGCCAAAATGCTCAAGTGGATGGACGCTTTGGAATAGATCTTTCACGTGACAGCAGAAGTTTTACCAGCCATGCTTCCAAGAGGGTCCAAGAACATTTACTAAAGCAATAGCGAATATAATGATGCTGGAGGAGCTGAAGCCATTGAGCAGCCCAGTGGTGACTGTTCTCCGAAGGACGAGGGTTTGGGCAGGATATGCTGTGATGGAACTGGGGCCCGAGTATCAACAAAGGTGATAGCGCGCAGGCATTGGTGGAGGCAGGTGGTGGCACGGAACCATTAGAGCCAAAATAGATGTAACAAGAGACAATAAAAGATCCTTGACCCACAGGGACCTATAGCAATGGCTTGATTCCAGGGTGAACTCAGGATGCAATATATGGGCAACTGACTTAAGATGATCATATATCTGTGTAACTATACTAAATTGAACTTTGTGAGAGGAAAACTAAGGTCAGCTACTACATGGGCAATTAGGGTCCCTTTTAAAATTTCTAGTTAAAGAGATCCAATTTTGAAAATGTTATTGTTGTTGTCATTGTTGTTGTTGTTAGGTACCGTCAAGTCAGTATCCAATTCATAGCTACCCTATGAACAACCGGCGAAACAGTATTGTTAGTGCTTCTCTGCTATTCATAGGGTTTTCAATGGCTGATTGTTTTCTGGTAGTGGGTTTCCAGGTCCTTCTCCCAAGCCTACAGCACTTGGTGTTCCCAGGTGGTCTCCCAGGTCTGAGCCCACTTAGCTTCTGAGATCTGACAGGATCAGATGCCCCAGTGGTATGGCTGTAGGCATTTTGAAAATAGGACTCACAGAGCCAGAACAGATATTCTCCAAATCATCCCATAAACAGACCTCCAACCTAAATATTCTATGTTCCTAGGAAATGACTATTCAATGCCCAGAACTGGTTTTGACCAAACTGCCCAACAGATCAGTGACGATCTCACATGAGATTTGGAATGAAGAATAAGGACAGGCTTGCCTTGAGAGGTACAGGACTAGATCTAGTGGTTCTACACACATATGCATGAGCTTTAGCTTCTAAACTATCTCAGTAGATTTCTATAATCACAGCAGCCAGATGTGGCTACTCCCCAAAATTCTCCACCAGATGTAACTTTTCCACGGTTACCACTGCCCTTTCAGCTAACACTATTAGTGACCTTTTCTCCTAATCCTCTGGCCTAGCCTCCCTATGGGAGGAGCTACTCCTCCAGCTCCTCCCATACTCAACGTGAATCAATTTCTATAGTATTCTCATACGTGCAGGTGCTCTTTTCAGTCATAAATACAAGTATATACAGTTCATTATATCAGTTCAAGTAATTTCTAACTTCTCTTATTTATGTCTGCATGAATTAATGCTAGCAATTCTACTTGCCTCACATTTGCACCTCCAATTTGAAACAATAGATTAAGGGGGAAAATCAAGTTTAAAAATGTTAAAGACCATTAGGTCTTGATAACAGAGGGCAAGATGGCCTTTCTGAAGGTCCCATTTACTCCAGAGTAGGATCGGATGATTCCTTAACTAGTGGGTAATCCCACATACAACCTCTAGGTGGCTCTAACCAGAAACCAGGCTCAACATCACACCTACCATAGACTTTTGATCCTATCTCTTCCCTCTTGTGGCAATCCATATCATTGCAGAAAGAAAATGATTGAGTAGTGATTTTCCAGCCCACTCTATCTACAAAACCAGTGCAGA
>VMDO01020249.1:0-15000 GCA_007922755.1 Pedetes capensis | reverse complement strand
GAGACCCATACTTTCTACCATCTAAGGAAGATAGTGGGCTGGGATTTAGCTCAGTGGGTAGAGCGCTGCACTGCAGTCTCTGAGGTCCAGAGTTCAATTCCCAGCACCCCAGAAATGGGAGAAGGACTTGGCAACCCACTCCCAAGGCAATCCCGAAGCAGTCAGCCATTGAAAACCCTATGAGGGTCGCTATGAGTTGGATACTGACTCGACGACACCTAACAACAACAACAAGGAAGATAGTGGGCTGGGGTTTAGCTCAGTTGGTAGAGTGCTGCTCTGTGCTCTCTGAAGCCCTGGGTTTAACCCCGAGCACCACAAAAATGGGAGAAGGGTCTTGCAGCCCACTCCCCAAAACAATCTGCCATTGAAAACACTATGAGTAGCAGAGAAGCACTGACACAATGCCAAGCATAGCACAGCGTCAGAGAGTATTTCATTCTGTTGGACGTAGGGTCACTATGAGTTGGATCTGACCGATAGCACCTAACAATAAGGAAGATGGCTAGGATAAGATCTAGGGTATAAGGAAGTGTTGGCTTCAATAGCTACTATGAAACAGAGTGAACTGAAGCGAGACAGGAAAACTTAGAAGTCACCCAGCTGATTGGATTACTCCCAAGGATACTGTATGAGCAAAGCCATAGCATGCCACATAGGCTGCAGAGTCTTCACAAACCAAGAGTACTGAGAGGTTCAACAAGACCACATGCCCAAATTGGGTTACCTGGAAAAACCAGCTTCAGCTCCTAACTTTGTAGAGCCAATGGACTGAGTGCCGCTATATCAAAAACAAAAACAAAAACAAAACCCAGCAATGACTACCACCAGGAGCACCATGCTAGCCTGTTTCAGTGGAGGTGGAAGAGCTCCTCTTGCCCATAACCACAAATATGTTGTCCTCTGAGTGTTGAAATTTCAGATGCCTGCAACCCTGATTATTGTTTGTTGTTAGGTGCCATTGAGTCGGGTTCAACTCATAGCAATCCTATCTAAAACAGAATGATACATGCCCCAATTCTGTGCCATGAATATGATATTTTTTTATGTTTAAGCCCATAGTTTAAGCCCACACTGTGTCAATCCATCTAGTTGAGGGACTTCCTTTGTTCCATTCACTCTTCACTCTCCCAAACATAATGTCTTTCTCCAGGGAATGGTCCCTCCTGACAACATGTCCAAAATACGTAAGATGCGGTCTAGCCATCCTTGCTTCCAAGGAGCACTCTGGGTGCACTTCTTCTAGGATAGATCTGTTGGTTCTTTTGGCAGTCCATGGGATATTCAATATTCATTATAATTCAAAAGCATCAATTCTTCTCATGTCTCCCTTATTCAATGTCCAGCTTTCACAACCATATGATGCAACTGGAAATACCATGGCATGAATTAGGTGTATCTTTGTCTTCAATATGACATCTTTACTTTTCAACACTTTAAAGAGGTCTTTTGCAACAGCTTTCCCCAGTGCACTGCATCTTTTAGCCCTCAGTAGTCTGAAAGTTAGAAACACAGAGAGGTTGGCACATGTCTTTGGAATTCTTCATAGGATTCTCACCTCATGCTTAACAGTAGACATGTCTGGGGCTCTCTGGACCTTGCTAGGTCTCCATTTCCTGAGAAATAGGTCAATTTGTATAACTGAACACCTTACCAGTGAGGATCATGGTATCCTAGAAAATAGTGATCTTTCCCACAGATGTCCCACCTGAGAGGAGCTGGCACTGATCTTTGCTATGGCTTCTGTCCCAGACATGTAACTCCTGAGAAAGGTCCATGATCCACAGGACACATCCAAACACCTTTAATGGGTACACCTGAGTCTAAGTAGACCAGCACTCCAGAATGCTGATCTTTCTATAAGCACCTCTTTCAATAAGAAAATAATCTTCCCCCTTTTCTCATTGTTTACATTTTTTTGTCTTCCTTTCCAGTACCTCCTTAACCAACTGAATTTCTGCTCCTCACATTTATGTGTTTAAAAATCCATTAGGTTATTAGGGCTGGAGGATATCAACATTTGTATCATAGAACATACACCTCCAGGGCTATTTATGAACTCCCAATGGGGAGAGATTGAATTTTCCATGTACAAAAATACTAACTGGATTTTTGATGCTGATCCATATATAGCTAATAAATGAAGGCTGATTTGTTATCAAATAGAATAGCACTAAAAGTAAACTTCAGGGTTTGGGGATATAGTGATAATGTAAGATTCGAAATATCTAGTGCTGGTTTTCTGATCTAGTCACTCCAGAAACAGGGCCAACCATGCGAAGTATACCAGGAAACTCTGAAATATACTCAAGTATGGCCAACAGAAGGACCACAAGATTGAAGTCAGTCAGAATTATTTCAAGACATAGCCCATTTGCTTTTATAGAAGATAGTATTGCGGAAACTACCCAATCACCTTGTGGTGTTTGGAGCCCATGACCTGCAGTCCTAGTTTCAGCATCACAAGAATGTCAAGTAAAAAATTTCCCTAGCTTTACATCCCCTAATGTCTCCTTTAATTCTGTCCCCAATGAGGAAAGTCAGAGCCATTTCTATGAAGAAGACATAGCTATGTTAAGACCTCTGAGGAACCACATTTGAAGATCAGCCAAATATCACCAGGGCAGAAGGAAGAACACGTTCTCTGCCTTTTAGGATTAGGCCATACTTGAGTATATTTCAGTTTCCTCATTGCTATTTCAATATGTCAGCCCTGCACACAACATCAACATCACTGGGCCCTTAACTTTAGCCTTTCTCCACCCCAAAGGGATCCCAAGGCAGAGAAGGCTGAACACGTGAGAATCACGGACATGGGAACTTGGGGGAGAAGACCTTGTTGAATCAGACTCACACTAAACCTTCCCCATGTAATCCACACTCATTGAAAACCGTCTGCATGTACATTGGAGCACTAATTTTCTCCAAGGCCTGTGTAGAGTGAGAAGCCTCACCTTGACCAGATATTCTCAGATGGAATGGACCTCTGTATTGAGACACAGGAACAACAATGTTGGGAAGTATAAAAGGAAGATCAAAGTCGTGTTCAGCAAGAGCTCAGGTGGTAGACATCAGCTCCCATACAATTTCCATTCTGATAATAGATTAGGTATCTTGTGATCATGCACTAATAATAGACTCAAAGGCTAAGGAATGAGTAATGAAGAAGGCAATGTAGGCTGAGTGAACTAGTCTAAATATGCATCCCTCCCCCATGTTAAGGAAAGGCCTGTGTCATCACATACACACACACACACCTCTTTGACCCAAGTGACTGTAATGATAAAAACCGTAATAAGCAGAAAGGTTTTCCTAGCAGCCCATATTGTAAAAGACAATTTCTGCCATCTTAGCGCTTATTTATTTGGGTAAATCTTTATCCTTCATTTCTGTGACTGCTTCGCTACATTCTTGGCAGCAGCAAAAGGGACCTGGGATTCCTTTATAAAGCAGGGATGGTTTCAGATCTTTCAGAGCTGTCCACTAGAGACATGGGGAGGAAGTGGGCAGCGCAAAGTTTAGACCAAGGACATCCTCCCCTTTTCCTGCAGTATGCCGGGCTCCAAGTCAGGGCTAAGGGTGGGCATGGCAGCATTCCCTAGCTGCATCCCTAGCAGCATCCCTCCCCTTCAGCACTTGGAATAGATCATCTCACTCTTTCCTGGCTATAAGGTTTATATTGAGAATTTTGCTGCTGGCATTATGTTGTTGTTGTTGTTAGGTGCTGTCCAGTCGGTATCCGACTCATAGTGACCCTCATAAGGTTTTCAATGGCTGACTGTTTAGGGATTGCCTTGGGAGTGGATTGCCTGGCCTTTCTCCCATTTTGGGGGTGCTGGGAATTGAACTTGGGACCTCAGAGACTGCAGCGCAGTGCTCTACCAACTGAGCTAAATCCCAGCCCCATTATAAATCCCAGCTGGCATTATAGAACTCCCTTCTATGCTATTTCTCTTTCCTTGTAGAAGCAGGCATGGCCCTGAATTGGGCCCAAAGCCTTGAGCTCCTGGGACTTTTCAGGCAGCAGAGATAGTCCATGGCCAGGAGCTGGAGCAGCCCCAAAGACTGAGTTCATCAGGCAGGCCTGAAGCCTAGACCTGGTGGGGGGAGTCCTGCCTGGTGCTGAGGTGGCCTTGGAGGCTTGGGTTTTAGGCTCAGTCCACAGAGACTGGCCTGGTGTTGGGTACATCTGGAGTATATACACACGGGGTGAGCCTAATGACTAGAGTTGTTGGGGTTGGCCTTGTCCTAGGGCAAGACTGAAGCCTGTGGAGGCCAGCCTAATGCTGGTAGTAGTCCAGAGCCTGGGGCCAATGAGATTGGCCTAGCAATTGGAGCTGTCAAGGGCTTGGGACCACTGAGTCAAACCTGGAGACCAAGTCTACCCTGCAAACCAGGAGCTGGCCTGGTGCTCTGGAGGCTTGATGCATTGGTCCCAGTGTAGAGTCTGCAGAGTGGGGCCTGTCTGGCACTTGGTTTTACTGAGGCAAACTTGATTTGGGGGCCTGAGACAAAGTATGGCACCCACTTTCCTCTTCTTCTCCCAGGACAAGGGTTTTTCTCTCCACCCTTTGTGAGGGGTTGGTGAAGGAGTGAGAGGACAATGCAGAACTGTCCTTCCTACCTTCTTCAAAGTACCTTGAAGATCCAGTTGCACTGACTAAGACTCCTGGCCATATTCTTATTTTCCTAACCACAGAGAGGTTAAGAGGCGTGAGTCTCCTCCCATTACAGTGGGCCTCTGGGTACAGCACAGCTGCAGGAGGCAGAACCACTTCATCCTAACAAGACATACCATGGCTCAGGAGAGTCTGCCTTCTGCTCAACAGTCCATGGGGAAAGAATCAGTATCCAAAAGACCCCAACAGAGAGTTTCTCGGGACATTGCCTAGATATTCTCCCAACTAAAAATCACAAGCTGAACAAGGCCAGAAGAATGAGCAAACTCATCAGAACCCACCTAGAAATACTACCGAATATCAACAAAGTACCATATGATCTGAGAGTGGGCTGTAACTCACTGTATACTCAGCAAAGGAGTCAGGCAGTGCCCAGCGACACAGCCTCGCTATGAGCAAGGGGCTAGGAAGCTATCCAGCTTCCAACATATGCTCCAGGGAAGGACTTTATACCTAGGGACATCATCCCTCCTGGACTGTGCTAGATGCACAGAAGTGGGACTGGGGAAGCTCAAAGGCACTGGGGTATTTTAATTGGAGGTAGGAACCTAACATAGGGCTGGGATTTAGCTCAGTTGGTAGAGCACTGCTCTGCAGTCTCTGAGGTCCTGAGTTCGATTCCCAGCACCGCAAAATGGGAGAGAGACATGGCAACCCACTCCCAAGGCAATCCTGAAACAGCCATTGAAAACCCTATGAGGGTCACTATGAGTCAGACTCGACTCGACATCACCTAACAACAACAACAAGGAACCTAACATAGGTCCACACATACCTATTTTTTCACCCAAGGAAACCCCTGCAAAGCCATAGACTTACCTCAGAGTGCAGGAAAGCTTCATTCGTGCCATGTATTTTTATAAGTTAAAGACAAGTTCTCATAGGTAGATTGCACCTGGTCATCTATGGATAATGAGCAAGGTAGGTCTACGAACATACAAACGCAAAGAGAGAAGACAAAAGACTAGAACTCCTCTGGAGTATGGTTTTTAACTTCCATGCTGCAGCACAAAAAGGCTAGCTTCATTTCAGTCCCCCTCTGCCATTCCTGCCTGCAGCTGTAGCCCTATGGCATCCCATCCCATCAAATCTTGGAAGCTAAGCAGGGTCGGGCCTGGTTAGTACCTGGATGGGAGACCGCCTGGGAACACCAGAAGCTGTAGGCCTGGGAGAAGGACCTGGCAACCTCCTCCCAAAAATCAATCTGCCATTGAAAACCCTATGAACAGCAGAGAAACACTGACAATAGTGTTTCCCCTGTTGTACAGAGGGTCGCTATGAGTCAGATACCAACTCGACGGCACCTAAAAACAACAACAACTACCATTCCTACTCTTAGCCCTGACTTGAAGCTCACCATACTCCAGGAAAAGGGGAGGATGTCCTTGGTCTAAACTTTGCCTTGCCCACCTTCTCCCCATGCCTCTAGTGTACAGCTTTGAAAGATCTGAAAGCATCCCTGCTTTGTGAAGTAACCCCAGGTCCTGTGCTAGAGCAAAGAATATACCCGTACTTCCTCCTAGATCTGGCTGCTCATCCCATCCCTTCCTAGAGAGAAGAGGTGACACTGACCCAGCAGGTTTCTAACACCAGTGTGGCAAGTAGATTACAAGGAGTGGCCACTCCAGTGAAAAGCAGAAGCCTAAAAGTCCTCGTCAGGCAAGACTGAGAATCCCCACCAAAGGCCACAGTGGTTTCCAGGCAACGCCCAGACAATCGTCATCACGTGCGTGTCCCTTGGGTTTGGAACTGTGAGCATGAATCAAAACTTGCCTGGCTTCCACAGACTCAACTTTGGGCCGACGGCCTTTTGAAATTCTCAGGGCACATCAGGAATTTGATATTTAAACTTGGAAAACGCAGGAGATGTTCTACTGCATCTTTTTCTCCACCAGTGCTTCAAACCTTAGACCTAAGAATCCAGGAAACACATTGGAGGGAGAAATTCCTATGCCAGAGCTGGATGGGTCAATGCCAAAAATGATCCAACAATGGAGCAATGCTTGCCCACCAAATCCAGTACAAGCCCTGGAGAGAATGAGGACAAAATATTCAACTATACCCTGCTTTGAGAGACTTCGTCCAGCATAGGTTTACTATCTGTGATATAAACGTGGCAAGGGAGCCGGGCATAGTGGTGCACGCCTGTAATCCCAGTGCCTCGGGAGGCAGAAGCAGGAGGATCGCAAGTTCGAGAGCAGAGGCAGTCTGCGTAACTTAGCAAGACCCTGTCTCAAAAAGTAAAAAAAAAAAAAAAAGTAAAAAAAATGGGCTGGGGGTGCAGCTCAGTGGTCCAGCACTTGCACAGCATGCAGGTGCGAGGCCCTGGGTTCAACCACCAGTACCACAAAAAAAAAAAAAAAAAAAAAAATGGCAAGGTCAGTCTTCCAGAGAAGCCCACCACTCCCAATGCAATCCCGAAACAGCCATTGAAAACCCTATGAGGGTCGCTTTGAGTCGGATACCGACTCGACAGCACCTAACAAGAACAACAACATACTGTTCTAGCTTCAATTATGTATTAACTGATTATCAATCTCAGACTTAACCCTGAGCATTGTGCCACACCATCTCACTCCCCCACCACCATGCCTGATACCTTCCCCCTCTTACCTTGGGGAGCTGGCAAGACTGACTAGGGTAACATCCAAGTGTTGGTCGTGTGTGTCTATGCTCGCAAGTGTACATATGCAGACACAATAGCAAGATGTTTTTTCAGTTTCCTGCACTTAAGGTTAAAAAAAACCTGGGATGAGTCAAACTTGCTCCTACCAAGCAACTGTGGGGTAACAAAGCATTTCTCCTCCACAAAATTAAATCTGTTTTTTCTTTCAAGTTTGTGTTGTTTCTTCTCTTCCTGGGCATCCACTGTCAGTTTCAAGATTTAAATTCAAAGGGAATAAAACTTGGGAATCCCAAGAAAAGATCAGGACAAACCTCCCCTGCATGTCCAGGTAAACCTGTAGCCCTCTCCCCCAGCGTGGTCCTATCCAGGTGAACACTGAGCCTCTTTCCATGCCTGAAGACCATGCGTGCTGGGGACTTGAGATGGAGTGCTCTGGAGGGACCCACACAGATGTGTCCATTGACCGGTCCCTGGACGGCTGGTTATAGGATTGTCTTCTCCCTTCACACCTGGATCAGGGCCTGGATGGTGTAGCGCTTTTTCCCTAGGATGTCCCAGCACAGAAGACATCTCTTGGAAAACACTCATGTCAGCATAGTTACTTCTCCTTCTGCCTGGCCTTTCCTAGTCATGGTCACTCTTGGCCTCAGTCTTATCATGGACCTTGGAAGAGGAGACCACACCTCTCTAAAAGGCAGGATGACTCCCCTCCACCCCATGGCCTGGGCACATTTACCTGACCCCAGCTAACACAGAGCAGGGATGTGGACGTTGTACGGGCTGACTCATGAGGAACTGAACTGATCCTGTGAAAGTAAGACACATGCCTGGACCTCCCTTTCCATGGTCCCCTCACTCAGGTGGGTTTACTACCCATGACTCCGTACAGTCACCATACCTGACAAGGACGCAAACAACTCATCGCCAGCGCTAAGTGGCCATTGTATGGGTGGTTAGGCTTCTGACTAAGCACGCTTTCAACAATCTAAAAGAAGTGAGAGAAAACTTTGGTCGGGTGAGAGATTTTTTGCCACACAAAGCATCAGAACTAAGACAAAATATTTGAATCCAGTGAACTAATCATTATCAAAGGTACTTAATTCAAGCAAGGCATCATGGGGCAGGGAGGGGATATGCCTGAAAAAGAGAGGGGGGCTGTGTAAAGCATTTCTTTCCAGGAGAGAGGAAGTCTCCACACAGGGAGGGCCAGGAAGCTCTGTTGCCTTAAAGGAAGAAGCTCTACTTCTCCTGAAAGAGATTTCCATGTGTCTCAGCATTCCATGGGCTGGGATTTAGCTCAGTTCATAGAGCGCTGAGCTGCAGTCTCTGAGGTCCCGAGTTCAATTCCCAGCACCGCAAAAATGGGAGAAGGGCCTGGCAACCCACTCCCAAGGCAATCCCGAAACAGTCAGCCATTGAAAACCCTGTAAGGGTCTCCATGAGTCGGATACCGACTCAACGGCACCTAACAACCACAACGACAGCATTCCACAGGGACGACTCTGTGGCCTGTGCCACACCATGGCCCTCAGGAGGAGCTTGTTTCCATATGGAGCCCCCTGTCTGCAGAAGGCACATTGCTGCTGCAGGGGACAGGGAGCTATGGGGAATCCAAGAGTAGGGCAGGGGAGCAGATGCCCACCCCCCCACACACACACAGAGGAATACTCAGAGAGGCATTTTACTGCCACACCAGGTCCCCGCTGAGACCAGAGGCAATCAGCCCCCAGGCGACCAGGTCTGTGTTATGTGCCTCACTGGTTTTCCATCTCACCTCATGTCACAACTCCTGGGGGGCCACCTCTCTGCATCCTGGGTTCACTTTCTTTTTTTGTTGTTGTTGGAAATTTTTAATGTACACCTTAATGTGATTCATCGTGACATGCTTTTCATTGTGACGTTTCCAAATATGCATTTTGATGTACATTATTCATACAGGTGCCCCGTTACCCTCTTGTGTGCTTCCCCCCCCCTCCCTATCTAAGTCTTCCCTATCTTTTACTTGGTAATATTTTTCTATATGTCCTTGGGTTCCAGTTCTGTTCAAGCCAGACTGCTCCTGCGGATCCTGGGTTCACTTTCCACACCGAGCACTTGCCTCAAGTCCAGTCCGAGTTCAGGAAACTTGCAGAGCAGCCTGAGTCCCAACTCCAGGAGCTCTGGGATAAGGAGTCTGCAAAGGCCCGCAAGCAGGGAGAGGCAGCCTCAGGAAATGGGTAACCTAAGAGGTTTTGCCCTTTGAGAGCCAAACGGAGGGAAAACCTCCAGAGCGTAAGGGGTGATAAATCTCCCCTGCGCCCTTCTAAATATTCTGGTTGGGGAAAGACTCATTTGACCCAGAAGGAGCAGAGTGGGAGAGTGACAAGGGTCAAAGGATGGTGCAGTGTGGCTAAGACATGGGTCCACCCTACTCACGTGGACGTCTGAGGCAAAGAAACTCCCAGGGCCCGCCCACAAAAACACCTTTGGAGCCACACATGGTGGCACAGGCCTGTAATCCCAGCACTCAGAGGCTGCAGCAGGAGGACAGGCACGAACTCCAGGCCATCCTGGTGAGTGCAGGGTCAGTCTGGGCTACCCAGCAAGAGCCTGTCTCACAACGATAAAAACAAAAATGTCTTCAGGAGGCCTCTTGAACACGTGGTGTCCTGGGGTAGGGTAGCAGTCCCCACCAGTGGAACGTCCCCTGACCTTGCAGTTCATGGCACCCTAGAGAAAGCTGGCTACATTATGGATCCCAAGACCAATGAGCACAAGGGCAGCAAGACAGCCCTAAAACAACAGGAGGTACCGAGTCCAAAGCAATGTGTGCTTTAGAAGACAGAAGTTCACACAAGCCCCTGACTCACGCATTGTTTCCCACTCAGGCAAGTTCTTATTGGGTGCTGTCAAGTCAGATGCAACTCATAGAGATCTTTATGTACAACAGAATGAAACACTACCCAGCACTCTGCCACGCACATAGTATTTTTATGTTGGAGCCCAATGTCGCAACTACTATGTTTCTTCTCATTTTGAGTCATGCCACATCAGCAAAGGGAGGTCCCAGGAGTTTTACTCCATTCCAGTCACTAAAGTCAACTCTACTTTGAAGAGGGCTGGGATTTATCTCAGTTGGTAGGGCGCCGCTCTGCAGTCCCTGAGGTCCCGAGTTCGATTCCCAGCACCACAAAAATGGGAGAAGGACATGGCAATCCACTCCCAAGGCAATCCCGAAACAATCAGCCATTGAAAACCCTATGAGGGTCGCTATGAGTCGAACATGACTCGAAGGCACCTAACATAGACTTTGAAGAGGTAACTCTTGGCCAGTTATTTCTTGAATGCCTTCCATGCTGGGTGGCTCATTTTCCAGCGCTATATTTGACAGTGCTGCTCTGCTATTCATAGAGTTTTTAATGGCTATTTCAGGAGTGGGCTGCTGGGTTCTTCTCTCTAGTCTGTCTTAGTCTAGAAGCTCAGTTGAAACCTGTCTACCACTGGTGGCCCTGCTGATATCTGTAATACTGATGGCATATCTTTCAGCATCACAGCAACATGCAAGTCCCCACATCACAACAAGCTGACACTCAGGCATAAGATACCCCAAAATATTGCAACATGAGAGGCTTTACTATGGCACCCTTGTATTGGGTTCACAGGCTGCAATTGTAAAATTCTTCTCCCCATGGGCCCAGACCTGGAGCGTGGCCTGTCAGGACACAAGCCACGTGTTCTCCCACAGCCAACTCCACAAAAACCCTGACAGAGAAGACCCTCATTACATCAGCCTGGCCTCATCCATCTGAAGGATGTGGGGCTACCTGAGGCTCCCTATCCATGGCTGGGGCTTCTATACAGCTGCAGCACTGAAGGATCCTATGCTAGGGCCACTGTGCAGAGTCCCCTTCCCTCCCATACACACACCAACTGCATCTGCCACCCAGGGACCTGGAGTGTCATGACCCAGTTACCTCTGGATGTGGGTTGGTAAGAGCTGAGGTGACCCTATGAGCATCAGAATGCCATGTGTTGGTCTGAGCTTTCAGGAAAAGCCTAGCACCCGTGACCCCACAACTTTGAAACTTACTTTATGATTTTGAGCTTTAGAATATAGAGTCATTTCTCCAGCACTCCAGAGTCAGAGCAGGTCCTGCCTTGAACAACTATATGGCCTGCGACCTCCCACCACTAGAGGGCAGCATTCACACAGCAGTGCCTTCTTCTAGGAGGACAACTAACTCTTCCTGAATAGCAGGTGTTTCTTAGGGAGTTTTGTGTAAAATTATGGCAGATCTACACAACCACAGACACAGTGTTCTTTGTTATTTCTTTCTGTTTTTGTTTTCCTTTTTTTAAGTAATATTTACCAATTCAAGTATAAAACAGCATATGCTGCTTATGAAAACTCAAGCAATACAGAGAGTTATACAGTAAAGCTTGGGTGCTTATTCTTCCACTTTGAGTTCATACTTCTGACGCAGTTGTCAAGAGTTTGATACACTTTCTCCTACATTGCATAATGTTTGCAAGGTTGATTTTATATTTTAACCACATTGTCATACTATATTTATTGATTTGCAGAGTAAAGCATGTCTCATACATATTTCCAAGTTATGCAACATAAGGATCTACTTCATTTTGCAGGAATGACACCTCTTCACTCCCCCAAATTTATGAGACTCTTTTTACTAGAGTAATTTCAGGTTTGAAGAAAAGTTTAAGGTACTATAAAAAAGCAGCTTCAGGCCTGTGTTCCCACTTACCCGGACCTGAAACTCAGCACACTCATGGTTCTGAAAGGGATCCAACTCCCTACCACCGTACCTCCCAGCAGCAGACAATTCTCTGACACATGTGTTAAAGATCTCAAGGATATAGAACTTTCCTATTTGTCAAATGATCCTTTTACCAGGAAGACATAGGCAGGGGCACAGGTAGGTGGGTCCAGAGCATGAGTCTGGGAATCTGACAGCAAAACCTCAGTCCTTGTATTTGGCATATAAAAGAAAAATTTATAAGCAACACAGGCGTTATAGTAGAGAGTATAGGAATTGCTTATTAAAAGATAGTACACTTTTAAGGAATTACAGGGAAATCTGGAGCATGTGGAGTAGCTTAAGTAAACCTGGAAAGGAACTTGGAAAAACCTGTGTTCTCTGAGGGACTTGGAATAAGGATGTTTCTATTCTCTGGTGGGGGTGGGGGGCGGGCTGGGACTTAGCTCAGTTGGTAGGGCGCTGCACTGCAGTCTCTGAGGTCCCGAGTTCAATTCCCATCACCACAAAAATGGAAGAAGGACCTGGCAATCCACTCCCAAGCAATCCTGAAACAGTCAGCCATTGAAAACCCTGTGAGGGTTGCTACAAGTCGGATACTGACTCGATGGCACCTAACAACAACAACAACATTCTCTAGGGGATGGTAAGAAGCCAGAGAGAATAGAAAGGGTAAGCAGGCTTTTAGAAGAAAAAGTGCTTTGGATAGAGAAAGAATATGGTGAGCCCAAGACATTGGAGAGATGTACATGTGTTTGCTAGAGACAGAAGAAGAGAGTGGAGAGAGGAGTGGGGAGAAAGGAAGAGAGGAGAAAGAGAGGAGTGGAAGAAGAAGAGAGGAGGTGTGTGTTCCCTCTAGTGTTATTCAATCTAGGGCACACCCAGTGTGACATCAGCCCTGGGCACCCAGCTCTTGGTGCCTAGTGTGACATGGGCCTATGGTCTTGTTTTATAAATGGCTCAATGGCTTCGAGTAGGTTGTGGGGCTCAGAGGTGGATCCAGTGTCCTTAGAGATTTGTCTCCCACATGTCTTCATCTATCACAGCCAAACAGTAGGACCTTTCCTCCATATTGCCTGCTAATGGCCAAGCCAGCTACCTAACTGTTCTAGATCTCATCCTGGGGCTGGAGACTTCATTTATGCAAACCAACATCATCCCCAGCGCACCCCATCCCAGACAAACATGGTGATCCTGATTCAGCGGGTCTTCCGCACTGATCACGTCCTCCCTACTATGAGCACCACTGTGGAGGCATTTCTTGGGACAGACCTACACCATCCCCCAGATGGGCAGCTGTCTCAGAGTGGGGACCTGGGCTGCCAGAAGACAAGCTGGAGGGCTCCTGAGTAGAACTGAAATTTAGCAAAGCTGGGAATAAGAACAGCACTTCAGCATTCAGGTATAATACTGGCATGGGAAAAATACTGCTGGGTGCCCAGCATGAACTGGACTGAGGAGCTCCAAGAACTACCATGAGTCTCACAGTGACAGCCTACCTCACATGGCACAGTACTGGGTAGTGATTCACTCTCTTCTATGGAACAGGACATGAGAGCTTCTGAAACAGCTCCTAGGCACTGGAGGAAATGCGGCTCTCAGTCCAAGGACGATCATATTGAGAGGAGGAAACGTGCCAGAAAGTATCTGGAAGCACTAACTCAGACTGGATGTGGGACTGGGCAATCAGCCAGGCAAGACCCCCAGGGAGTTCCCTTCAACACCCCAAGTGCGCCACACAGCCATGCTCCACATGAGACATGAGCATTCTGGAGAGAGACATGTACTCAGCAGGATGCCTCAACGTTTCCTTCATCTCCGCCACCATCTTGCCTACTGGTGATGGGACTGGAAACTACACTGCAGGGTGCCTGATGCCCTCCACCCGCACTTCCTGATAAGAACTGGAATCCAACTCTATTCACATAGTTGTGTTCATATCTGAGCTTGTGAGAGCTAACTGAAGAAATGTCATGAATCTTGTGTGGCTCCAATTGTGTTTACTCTATAATTCCTGCATGCAACACCTCAAACAACAAAGGACTAAACTACAAAATCATGCTGACCTATAATTATACCTATAAAAGATCAATTAAAAAGCAAGTCAAACCAATATCCACTGTCACAATTTGGTAAATTTTCTCTGACAATAAAAAAATAATATTTAGTATAATTTAGTGTACCTTTCGGGCTGGGATTTAGCTCAGTGGGTAGAGCACTGCGCTGCAGTCTCTGAGGACCCGAGTTCAATTCCCAGCACCGCAAAAATGGGAGAAGGACCTGGCAATCCACTCCCAAGGCAATCCCGAAATAGTTAGCCATTGAAAACCCTACGAGGGTCACTATGAGTCGGATACCAACTCGACGGCACCTAACAACAACAACAGTGTACCTTTCAGGATTTCTATATTTTTAAATGATCCATTACCTTATAATTCAGTTGAAGCACTTTATGTTTCAAAAAGGATAATGTTGATATTAAGAATCCTACTTTAAAGAATTTGTTCAAAACAAATACATTGGCCATATATTAAGAAAAAGTAATTTATCACTAGTTTAAATTTGACATATCAGCAGTCGAAGCTGGGATGAGATCCCCCTTCAAGATATAGGATAATATGTAAAACTGGAAAACTCAATCTTTTGAGGTTGTTTTCAAAATCTCCAAGAATAATCATAAAGGGGCTAATGCTAATACCTAAAGGTATGAACACAATCTCCCTCTTCATCCCTGAAAAATCTCTTGCTTGTGTTTTTGGGTCAAGGAATGCAAGAGACAGCTAAAAGGTGGGAAAACCCAGGAAACAGATGGTTCTCTAGAAAAACAAAAACCATCAACCATACCATGACCAAGGGTTTGTCTAAGTGAGACCCATTTCACATATCTTCCTTCCCCACTTAAGATATAGTATATTCGGTATTGTTAAGCCCTTAACTT
>VMDO01020248.1:0-37916 GCA_007922755.1 Pedetes capensis | reverse complement strand
TACATAAAAAGCTGGGAAAATAGTGTTCATAATATTGCAAAGTAGAATCATGGTAGAATTAGAAAGGAAATTACTTTATGTCAGTATATATCAAATCAATATATTTTACATAGAAAACTGCATTTAAGGAATAGTAATAGGTGGTACCACACATATTAGAACTGTATGGAGAAGTAGCAATAGGGAAGGGAAAATTAAACTAAAAAGTTACTGTTTTGTAATAGACTGGGTTTATCACTTTGATTAGAACAATTTAGTGCTTGTAATTAAATGCAGATCAAAAATTCACCTGTTGTGTTTTCGCATAATCACACCTGAACTTTACTGCCCTGTTCATTGCTATTGATAGGTGCTTATCATCTATTGGCTTTATTTTTACTTTTATATGATTGAGTATAGTCAATTAGCAGTTGCCAGACTTTTATAAAGGCTTAAAATATGCTACAGATGTTCTTTTTTCAAAGTTCCCATGTTTACTGCCTTGAAAAGAGTATAAGCAATCAACTCAACAGAATAGATGACATTGGGTTTTTCCTATCAACTCTTTCCAGACACCAGTGCCTTGAGGCAACTCTGTAATGGTGTATAGGTTCAAAGATTTAATCACTGGAGAAATATTTATGGAGTGTCTATTTGTTGCAAGATTATGGAGGTAAAATGGATATTCCGAATAAGGTCAATATTTTGTCCCTGAATTCCAAGAGTGTCTATTCTAAGTCCATAACTTTCAATCATGGCTGAGCATCAAAGTAATACATTTGATTTGGCCAATTTTAGTTACAAAAATACTAAGAGGAAATAAATTAAGGCATGAGAAACGCTAACTCAGGAACAAGGCAGAAGATAGTTGTGAAGTATCTATATAAAATATCAATAGG
This sequence comes from Pedetes capensis, assembly GCA_007922755.1. Classification (NCBI taxonomy): domain Eukaryota; kingdom Metazoa; phylum Chordata; class Mammalia; order Rodentia; family Pedetidae; genus Pedetes; species Pedetes capensis. Next base: position 37,038 of record VMDO01020248.1, on the reverse strand, counting down.
CAATTTTGAGTCTTGGCTAACATTAATGGATCAGGGGAAATATGTTAAGAATTCATTACATAACAAAAGTGACTCAAATCTGTTGCCTGTCTGGATGCTCATCTGAGACTGGTGAACTTGTTTGGTAACTTCAGCAAATTTAGCATCATTCTTCAGCTCTTTTACCTGAAATATGGGCTAACGATTGTTGTTAGGTACCATCATGTCCTGTCCAACTCATAGGGACCCCCATAGGATTTTCAATGTCTGCTTGTTTCCAGATTGCTTGGGGAATGGATTGCCCAGTGCTTCTCCCATTTTTGCAGTGCTGCAGATTGAACCTGGGTCCTCAGAGTGTGGAGCAGTACTAAACCAACTGAGCTAAGCCCCAGCCCCTTGCACTAATGATGTTGCCTTTTAAATGGGTCATTTAAGCTATGAAAATTGATATTTTTTCTAAAATATACAGCATAGTACTTAACATATTAAAAGTCTCAGTAAATATTTATTTAAAGTACATTAGAAAGATGCATTCTTCATTCCAAATGGTAAGGGAATATTAATGTCTTATTTACTCACAAAACTTGCCTGGATAGGTGCTTATAAAGTCATATATTTATGGATATTGAAGCTGGAGGATTTTGTTCCTAATTAGAAGAAAGGCAGGAGAAAACAGGGACTTACAATTTAGGAGTGGTCACATATATGCTATTTTAGAAATGGAGTATTTTAACTCAGAAGGACTTTATTGTAACAGCATAACAAAGACAGCAATAAGATATTTTAAACATTTTCAAGGTGTACTTTTGCATAATTTTCACCTCAGTGGGTGCAGAAATCTTGGGGGCCAGGGTCAGGCTCTTACATCAACACAGTCTCCTGAGAGCTCAGGGTTCACTGGGAGCTACTCAGTCCCTCTGAAGGCAACACCTACAATGACCCAAGGACCTCCTAGTAGGCCCCATCTCTTCAAGGTCATACACCTTCTAGTCTACCACTCCACACTGGGGACCAGGCTTCCAACACAGAAGCCTTTGGAAGACATGTAAAACCATATCCAAACTGAATAGGAGGGTAAATCTTGATAGTAAAGACACACAAAGGGGAAAAATTCATGATTATTTTTATATATGCATGCCTGCAGCCTTACCACTGTGGTATCTGATGCCATCAGATCTCAGAAGCTAAGCAGTGTTGGGCCTGGTTAGTACTTGGATGGGAGACCACCTGGGAACAGCAGGTGCTAAAGGCTTGGGAGAAGGACCCAGCAACCCATTCCTTTCCCCAACAAAACAATCAGCCAATGAAAACCCTATGAATAGCAGCAAAGCAAGAACAATACCATTTTACTTGTTGTACATAGGGTCGTCACTATGAGTCAGGCACCAATAACTTGAGGGCACCTAACAACAAAATATATATGCACATACTGTTGTCAGGTGTTATCAAGTTGGTTCCGACTTAAAGCGACCCTATGACAACAGAATGAAATACATGCCCAGCACTGTTGTCAGTGCTTCTCTGCTATTCATAAGGTTTACAATGGCTGATTATTTTCATGGGAGTGGACTAACAGGTCCTTCTCCTTGTGCATAGGTAGGTAGGTAGGTAGGTAGGTAGGTAGGTAGGTAGGTAGGTAGATAGATAGATAGATAGATAGATAGATAGATAGATAGGCAGGCAGGCAGTCATAGATATAGATATAGATATAGATATAGATATAGTAAAAGACACTAAAAACGTGCCACTTAAATCATAAGAAGACTGCTATGCAACAGCATCTTATATTCACTCTGTTCTCTAGAGAGACAGGTGTTGAGTTCTGTTTTAAAGCACTGCTGTGATTTCCCTCAAACTTGCATGGATCTATCCATCCTTTCTTCTTTCATTTCCACATACACCCTTACCTATGTTACCAGCCTCTTGTCTTCAGACCTACTAATGTTATGTCATCACTTTCATTTTCTGCCTTTGTCTCAGCTGTCTTCTTTGTTCTATCATTCTTCCTTCAACTCATGATTTATAAAGAAGGCAGCATGGAGGGAAGCATAAAGCACAAAGTCCCCAGCAAGCCCAGCTGGGTTCCAAACCTATCTGCACTAATTAGGGGCTTACTTGGCAGCTTGATATTACCTGCTATAAAGTAAGAGGATTTTAAAAGATCTTGTTATATATGTTTGACGTGCAGATAGAAGGTCTTAATATTTGGAAAATGCTTAGAACACTATCTTGTAACAACTACTATATATAAGGAATAAAATGAATTGATGTTTTTGTATTTTTGCATAGATAATGTATGGCTCATGGCTGGGATTTAGCTCAGTTGGTAGAGCACTGTGCTGCAGTCTCTGAGGTCTCGAGTTCAATTCCAAGCACCACAAAAATGGGAGAAGGACCTGGCAATCCACTCCCAAGGCAATCCCGAAAGAGTCAGCCATTGAAAACCCTATGAGGGTCGCTATGAGTTGGATACTGACTCAACAGCACAGAACAACAACAATGTATGGCTCATTAACTGTCTTTCACTTCTTAACATGTTTGGAAATGCAGATATGTTTTTCTATATAAGTGTATCTTTTTTGTTAAGTATGCAGAACTTATGCTGTGTTTTTATTAAATATTTTAGTTATGCATATTAACGAGGTACAGAATGATAATTCATTTCATATATACTGTGTTATTATCAACTCAGGATTGTTGACACTTCCATCTCCTTAAACATTTTACAATAAAATTTTAGGATAATATGTGGAGATAATTAAATTTATTTATGAGGTAAAATATGACTTGTTTAATTCCATATAGTATTGTTGTTGTTGTTAGGTATAGTGAAGTTGGTATCTGACTCAGAGCGACCTTATGTCCAACAGATGAAACAGTATTGTTGTGCTTCTCTGCTATTCATAGAGTTTTCAATGGCAGATTGATTTTTCAGAGTGGGTTATCGGGTCCTTCTCCCAAGCCTACAGCACCTGCTATTCCCAGGCAATCTCCCATCCAAGTACTAACCAGACCTGACTCTGCTTAGCTTCCAGGATCTGATGGAATCAGATGCCCCAATGGTATGACCACAGGCCCATACTGTATAGTGAGATTCATTATGGAATCTTTATAGAATTGAACCTGTGTTTTACACTTATTCTCTCCCTCTTTACCCCCAGATGTTGCTTATCCTCACCATCCTGATTTAGCTACCTCCCTCTCCCTCTGTATTAATCTGCCCCACCCTTATGATTACTTCTATTGTATTTTCTAATCTTAGGTATATTCAATTGTGTATGTGTATATGGATATACATATATATATATATATATATATATATGTGTGTGTGTGTGTGTGTATGTATGTATGTATGTATGTATGTATGTATGTATGTATATGATGGTTCCTGCATGGAAATGAGAACATCTGGTATCTTTCTTTTTGAGTCTGAGTTATTTCAATTAAAATGAAAATCTCCAGATCTAGCCATTTTGCTGCAAATGATATAATTTCATTCTTCTTTTCTGCTGAATTATATTCCTTTGTGCATGTGTACTACATTTCAAATCCAATCATCTATTGTTAGTAATCTGGGCTGATTTTCTACACTTGCAATTGTGAACAGAGCTGCAGTAAACACAGAATCATAGGTGTCCCCGTTATATGATGACTTGTCTTCCTTTAGGTATACGCCAAGAAGTGGTGTAGCTGGATCATATGGTAGTTCTATTTTTAGTTTTCTGAGGAAACTCAATACTTATTTCCACAATGACTTTACTAATTTACAATCCCACCAGCAGTGTGATAGGGTCATTTTTCCCCAGTACCCTTAACAGCATTTGTTGCTGTTGGTTTTGATGATGCTTGCCATACTGAGTGAGGTGAGATGGAATCCCAGTGTAGTTTTGTTATGCATTTCCCTATAGCTAATGAGATTGAATATTTTTTCATGTTTATTGGCCATTTATATTTCTTGTTTTGAGAACTTTCTGCTTACTTCCATTGCCCATTTATTTTTGAGATTGTTTTTTAGTTTGGTGTTTAATTTCTTGAGTTCTTTGTATGTCCAAGATATTAATCCCCTATCAGATATGTAAGAAGCAAAGCCTTTCTCCCAGTCTGTGGGTTCTCCCTTTTCTCTATTGTTTCCTTTGCTATGTAAAAGCTTTTTAATTTTATGCAGTCTCATTTTTCAGTTCTTGGAGTTAATTCTTGTGCTATTAGAGTCTTGGTAAGAAATAACTTCACTATCCATATGTGGTGGAGTGTGCTCTCTACATTTGCTTCTGATACTTTCAAAGTTTCTGATTTTACACTGAGATCTCTGATACATTTAGAGTTGAGTTTTTATACAGTGATACAAGTTCATTTTCATTTTTCTTTATGAGGATACCCAGTTTTCCCATCATCATTTGTTAAAGAGACTCTCTTTTCTCCAATTTATGTCTTTGGCACATTTGTCAAAGATCAGGCTACTGCAGCTTTTTGGGTGTATATCTAGTATTCTATTCTAGTCCATTGATCTTCTGGCCTGTTTTTGTGCCAGTACCAAGATTTTTTTTTTGGTTAGTATGGCCCGGTATTATATAGTTTGAAGTCAGGTATCTTGATGCCTCCCAAATTGCATCTGCTAACTAGGATTATTTTGGCTAGATGGGATATTTTGAGCTACTGTGTGAATTTTATGACTGGTTTTTTTCTAGTACTGTGAAGTATATCGTTAGGATTTTAATGGGGATTCCATTAAATCTGTAGATTATTCTTAGTAGTATAATCATATTAGCAATATTAGTTCTTCTAATCAATGAGCAAGGGAGGTCTCTCCATCTTCGAGTGTCTTCTTCAACTTCCTACTCTAGTGTTTGAAGTTTGCATTGTAGTGGTCTTTAGTATTTTTGCCTAGATCAATTCCTAAATATTTAATTTTTGGTGAGCTTTTCTGAATGGGATTGTCATTTTGATTTCTTCCTCTTTCTGTTCATTATTAGTACACAGGAATGCTACTAATTTTTGAATGTTTACTTTGTATCCTGCTACTCTACTGAAGTAGCTAATTAGCTCTAAGTTTTCAAGTGGAGACTTTAGAGTCTTAACTATAGGATATCATCTTAAAATAGAGATAATTTGATCTCCTCATTCCCAATTTGCATCCCTTTCATTTCTTTCTCTTGCCTTATTTCTCTGGCTAGAACTTTAATCACTACATTGAATAAGAATGGAGACAGTGGACATCCTTCTCATGTTCCTCATCTTAGAATGCTTCAATTTTTACCATTTAGTATAATGTTGGCTGTAGGTTTTTCATATATGGCTTTTAGGAAGGTTGAGGTATATTCCTTTTATTTCCAGTTCCTTCAGAACTTTTATCATAAAGGAATCTTGAACTTCATCAAAAGCCTTTCCTGCATCTATTGAGAAGATTATGTGATTGCTTTCACTGAGTTTATTACTCTGTTGTATTACATTTTTTGATTTGTACTTCTTGAACCACCTTTGTTTTGTTGAATGAAGTCCAAGTGTTGGTGTGTTCAGTTTGCAAGAATTTTATTAAGGGTTTTAGTATCAACGTTCATCAGAGAAATTGATCTACAGTTTTCACTTTTTGTTGCTGTGTCCTTGTTTGGTTTGGTGTCATGATGATACTGACTTTGTAGAATGATTGTGTAAATATACCTTCCCTTTCTATTGTATGGAATAGTTGGTGAAGAATAGATATTCTTCTTTAAAGGTTTGGTAGAATTTGACTGTCAACCTGTAGGGACATGGACTTTTCTTTGTTGGAATTTTCTTTATTGCTGCCTTAATTTCATTGCTTGTGTATGTCTATTTAATTACTTGTATTATGTATAATTATATCCATTATATAATTATAATTATTATATATATCCATTATAATTGGTAAATCATAAATGATAAGAAATTTATCCATTTCTTCCATATTTTCATTTTTGGGGGAATACAAGTTCTCAAAGTAATCTCTGACAACCCTCTGATTTCATGGTTATCTGTTATTATGACCCCTTTTATCTCTAATTTTACTAATTTGGATATTTGGTCTCTTTTTTAGTTAGACTATGAGCTTGTTGATCTTGTTTATATTTTTAAAGAGCCAACTCTTGGTTTCATTGAATGTGCATTATTTTTTTGCTTCTGTTTTTCTGATTTCTGAATTGATCTTAATTATTTCTTTTGCTGTGCTAGTTTCGGGTTGGCTTGTTGTTGTTTTTCTAATACCATAAGGTGTATAATTAAGTTAATTATTTTGCCTTTCCCTATACTATTGATGTAGCCACACATATCTATAAATTTTCTGCAAAGAACTACCTGTGTTGTATCCCAAACATTTTGTAGGTTATATTTTTATTTTTATTTGTTTGTAAGAACTTTTTATATCTCCTTTTGCATTACGTAGGTACCTATTGATTATTCGGAAGTGTGTTATCTAATTTCCATGTATTTGTGACATTATTATAACTTCTCTTGCTATTGATATCTAGTTTTATTCCATTGTGATCAGATAAGATGTAAGGAATGAGTTCAGTTTCTTTTGTATTTGTTGGGGTGAGTTTTGGGAACCAAAAATGTGGTCTATTTTAGAAAATGTTTCATGTGGTGTTGAGAAGAATGTGGTCTACATCTGTTGGTTGGAATATTCTGTAGAAATCTGTTAAGTCCAGTTGGTCTGTGGTGTTCATTAAGTCCATGATTTATTTGTTGATTTTGTGTTTTGATGATCTATCTATTGGTGAGAGTTGGCTATTAAAGTCATCCATAATTATTCAGAGAGAAGGACCTGGAAGCCCACTCTTAAAAAACAATCAACCATTGAAAACTATGAATAGTCAAGAAACACTGATATAGCACTGTGCATGGCATAGTTATACATAGTGTTGCTATGAGCCAGACCTGACTTTATGGCACCTAACAGCAGCAACATAGTTATCCTATCTGGACCTATGTGTTCCTTTTGGGCAATAATGTTGGTTTTATGAATTAGGTGTGCCAGCATTTGGTGCATAGATATTTACAATTATTATATCAGATGACAACTTTGCTTCCTGAACTTGAAGATAATTTCACACATTTACTGACGAAGATCAAAGAACACAGGCTTCAGTTTGGATTGTGCCTCAACATCAAGAGAACAAAAATTCTTACATCGGGTTCAGCACACAACTTCATGATAAATGGAGAAAAAGTTGAAGTTGTCCAAGATTTTGCTTTACTTTCTTGTATAATCAACACTAATGGATGCAGCAGTCAAGAAACCAAAAAAACATTATATTGGGAAAAGCTATTGCAAAAGACCCCTTTAAACTGTAGAAAAATAAAGATGTCACATTGAAGAAGAAAGTGTGCTTGATTCATGCCACAGTATTTTCAGTCACATCATATGGTTGTGAAAGCTAGACATTGAATAAGGGATCCAGGAGAAGAATAGATGCTTTTGAATTGTGGTGCTAGAGATGAGTATTGAATATACCATGGACTGCCAAAAGAACCAACAGATCTGCCCAAGTAGAAGTACAACCAGAGTGCTCCTTGAAAGTAAGGATAGTGACACTGTGTCTCACTTGTTTTGGCCATATTGTCAGGAAGGACCAATCCCTAAAGAAAGACACCATGTTTGAGAGAATGGTATGTTAACAAAAAAAAAAAAAAAAAAAAAAAAAAAACGGAAGATGTTCAAGGATAGATAGACTGAGATAGTAACTACAATGATGAGCTTAAATATAAAAAAGAGCATGTGCCTGGCATAGTTTCGGGCAGTATTTCTTTCTCGTGTACCTAGGGTTGCTATGAGTTGGATCCATCTCAATAGCACCTAACAATAACAACAACAACATCTTCTTGGTTGATTGTTCCCTTCATTAATATCTAGTGACCTTCTTTGTCCCTTCTGATTACTTTAGGGCTAACATCAACATTGCCAGATATCAGTATGGCAACCCCTGCTTTTTTCTGTGTTCCCTATGCTTGGTAAATAGTTTTACATGTGTGTTTAAGTCTGTGTATATCTTTTTTAATGAGATGAGTCTCTTGTTTGCAGCAAAGTTTTCCTAATGCTGTTGGCTATTCCGACCTTCCTAAGAGTGAATGCCATTAACATTTATGGTTATTCTTGAAAGTAGTTTGTCATTTTGTGTAAATCTGTTCATTTTTTTCTAGTTGGTTTGAGTTCTGATTGATCTTTACTTTTTCCATTATTCATATTAAAATTTTTCTGTTTTAAGTTGGATGCCCTTGCTTCCCTCTCAGCTTTCAATAGATCAAGCATTCCTGGCATAGATCTTATTCACTCCTGTGATCTCCCATTTGTTTTTGTCTTTCTTTTTCTATATGTAGTATTTCCTTAGGCAACCTCTGGAACGCTGATTTAAAAATCATGAATTGCTTAAGTTTATGTTTGTCATGGAAAGTCTTTATTTCACCATCTTTTTGAAAGAATAATTTTTCTGGATATGTTATTGGCTGGCAGTTATTTGTTTTCAGAACATGAAATGTATCAATTCATAGTTTCTGTGCTTTTAGGGTTATAAAGATATCTAATGTTATTCTAGTAGATTTGCCTTTGTAGATAAGTTGGTGTTTTTCTCTTACAGCCTTTAGAAATGTTTCTTTGTTTTGGAGATTTAGCATTCCACATATAATGTGAGCCAGAGAGGTTCTTTTCTGATTAGGTCTATTGAGTGTTCTGGATGTCTCTGTTGTTTGAGTGTGTATTTCTTTCCCTAGATTTAGAAAGTTTTCTGTTAATATTTTACTGAATAAATTTCCTAAGCCTTTGGTTTTAGTTTCATTTTCTTCTGCTACACTATATGTTCTTTGGTTATATCTCTTCATATTGTCACATACTTCTTGAGAATTGATCATATTATTTATATCATTTTTTCATTTATATCTTACTTATTAATTATTCAGCTTTGTCTTCTGTCCCTCATATTCCATTTTATTCCTGGTTCACTTCACTGGTGTTGCTTGTTACTTTTACATTTATTTTGCTTTTTTTTTAGTTCCTGTATTTCCATTTGATTTTGTTTCCAGATCTCAACTTCTCTGCTGGTTTTTTTCTTATCAGTTTGATACTTCTTGTCAAATGATTAGATTGCATTCATCTGCTTGATTGTGTTTTCTTTGAGATCACTTACCACTTTTATAAGCAGAAAAGTTTTTTGGCAAATTCAGAATTTCAACTTGTTTTCAATTAATGTAGAGTTAAGGTCAAGGGAGACAGGAGAAGAATTGGTGCTTTTGAATCATGGTACTAAAGACAATTATTGAATATACCATGTACTGCCCAAAGAACTAAGGGATCTGTCCTAGAAGAAGTGCAACCAGAGTGCTCCTTGGAAGCAAGGATAGCTAGACTGCACCTTATGTATTTTTGACATGTAGTTAGGAGGGATCAATCCCTGGATAAGGATATCATGCTTGAGAGAGTGGCAGTCAATGAAACAAAGGAAAACCCTTCATTAGATGGATTAACACAGGGTCTGCAACAATGGGCTTAAACATAAATAAGATTGTGTGCCTGGCACAGAATTGGGGAGTGTGTTATTCCACTGTTCATAGGGTCACTATGAGTTGGACTCAACTGGACAGCTCCTAACAAGAACAACCAGGTCATTTAGGGTTACCTGTTGTCTTATTTTTTCATGTTGTTTCCATTTTGTGTCTACCATATCAGTTAAACTGGCTATCTTCTGCTAATTTATTTACAGGTCTTCTTTTAGTGAAGAGTCTTGATGTCTTGGGTCTCATTATCATTTGGAAAGGACAAGGAAACCACATTGTATCAAAATAATTCCTAATGCGTCTATATTTACAAGTTCAATTAACTTAATTTGAAGCCAGCTAGTAAAACAAAAACAACAGTATTTGAGAAATTATGTAAGAAGAGGAAATGTTAGGGAAAGTGTATAGTAAGTTTTCAGGTTTGATATTAATTATATTACAGATATTAACAGGGAATATGATGGGGAATGAGAGAGATAAAGATCAGAGTTAGATGAAAGTAAAGAAGAACAACAGTAAGGGGAGTGTTGAAGAGTAAGAAAAGTTGGCAAAAATATAATACTATAGATCCACTTATTCCCTGTATAAAGTATGTATGTATACACACGCACAGACAGACACAGACACACACATGAGCCTGCAGCCATACCACTGCAGTGTCCAATCCCATCACATCCCAGAAGCTAAGCACTGTCAGGCCTGGATAGTACTTGTTTGGGAGACCATCCGGGAATACCAGATGCTGTAGCCTTGGGAGAAGAACCTGACAGTCCACTCCCAAAACAAGCATCCACTTAAAACCACTGAATAACAAAGGACTAACAATAGTGCCAGGCATCAGCAATGTCTAGGAGTGTTTTGTTCTGTTGTGCATAGGGTTGATATGAGTAGGACACTGATGTGAGGGCACCTAGCAGAAACAACAATATATGTGTGTGTGTGTGTGTGTGTGTGTACATACAAACATTATAAGAAGTTTAATGGATACAAATATTATAAGAAGTATAATGGATACAAATATGAAAATTCCCCTTTTTAAACAAATTAATTTGGTGAGTATTGAAAGAACTAAGGAACTAGAATAATCTAGAAGGAAAAATAAAGTGAGTAATTTGACAAGTAAGAAGAATGAAGAAAATAAGCAATAAAGAAAGAAAAAGAGATAAAGAAAACAAAAATAAAATACAAAAAATCTAAGAACTAAATGAGAGAGAGAGAGAGAGAGAGAGAGAGAGAGAGAGAGAGAGAGAAGAAAAAAGAAATCCCAGCCCAGCACTACAACAACATAAGCAGTCTTTTCTTGATGTCTTTCCACCTATCTGTTTATGGCATCCTGCCTTCCAGCTAGATGTCCTGCCTTCTGACCAGATGTCCCACCTTCCAGCCAAATGTTTCACCTTCCAGCCAGTGTTCCACTTTCCATCCAGATACCTTCCAATAGGATTCAAAGCAGCTGCTGTGGAGACCCAAATTACAAACTGCAGCAATATCCTCCTTATTTCTCAATATGTGAATTTCTCTAGCATCTGTCATGTCAGGTGATCACTCACTCACTTACAAAGACCACGCCAGTTCCTTCTTCCTTTTATACTTGTATCTCAGGTGCCTTGGTCCTGCCCTCATGGTTTTGGAGGAGGTTGCCAGCCACCAATGCTGAGACTGCCACCTGTGTGATCCCTAGCCCAGTCTCCACGCTTGTCCTTCACAGGTGGTCTGGCACTGGCTAACTCTTTCAGCCTTGCCTCAGTCATGAGCCAGGTTAATTTTGCAGAATACACCTCCCAGGCTGCTGAGTAAAATCTATTTCACTTAGACCTTGGGCACTTCCTTATTTTCCCAGGTTGCTGGTACCACAGTTGCCTTGGTAACATCCTGCCCTGTTTAGAGCAGGGACAGAGTGACTGCCAGTGCTGTGACCCCTATGAATGTGATCCCTTCCCCAGTTTCCACACCTGTGCTTTACAGGTATCTGGTACTTCTTTCCACCTTAGCACTTCTCTCTACCTTAGCTTCAGTCGCAGGCCAGGATAATTTTGCAGAGCATATCTTGGTGCCAGTCATCTATATTGAGTCTAATCGATATGGGATTTTATCTCTGCATTCTCAGTGAATATTTCTGGAACCAACTTAATTCCCTTAGATACTTCCCTGCCTCTATGCACTACTCACCTTGAGTGAAGCTTCTTTGTGCCAATTCAAGCTTTTTTGTGGTTATTTTGTAGCTGCACAGCTGGTGTTTGGTCCTGGACTCTTTTTACCATGGCTGGGCTCATTTGTGCACTGTCTTTCTTGTTGCATGGGTCTCTGTCTTTGGTGGTATAACTCTAATCCATGGCCATTTGAGTAGTTTTTGTAGATTGTCTATCATTTTCTCCTTGGGAAAAACTTTATATCTTCCCATCCGGTTTGGGGTGTCCTGTCACTCAGAGGCTGTTGCTGAGCCACCATCTTCCTTCTCTCATCTAAGTGTGCTTTGCTATGTAAATATATCAATCTTTTCTTTTTCACTTTGGAGTTTTAAAATATTTTCATACTCAGTAAAGATTTCATTACTTGTAATAATATATAGTTTATTTACAGCATATTTTGTTTTATATACATTATTTGTGTGATCTTATTTTTAATAAGAGCTATCTTGGAACATGCCTGCAACCATACTACTGTGGCAACCAATCCCGTGAGATCTCGGAAGCTAAGCAGGGTCGGACCTTGTTTGTACTCAGATGGGAGACCACCTGGGAACACCAGGTGCTATAGGCTTGGAAGAAGGACCTGGCAACCCAGTCCCAAAAATCAATCTGCCATTTAAAACCCTATGAATAGCAGAGAATCACTGACAATAGTGTTTCCCCCGTTCTATGTAGGGCTGCTATGAGTTAGTTACCGACTCAATGGCACCTAACAACAAAAATAACATATTGTAACATAATCCACATGCCATAAAATTAATTCCTTTAAAGTGTTAAACTTAGTAGTTTATAATATACTAACAAAATCATGCAGCCACGTGGTTATTAAAGTCTTTTTCACTTTATCATATACATACGTACAGTCATAGTTCTACAAATTCAAGGGCATGACACCAGCATCAGCTTTGCTCTCATGAAGACCTCAGGATGGATTATATTATTGTTGTTAGGTGACATGGAGTTGTGTCTGATTCATGTTGTTGTTGTTGATAGGTGCCATAGAGTTGTGTCTGATTCATAGCGATGCTCATATGGTTTTCAGTGGCTGGTTATTGCAGGATTGCCTTGGGAATGGATTGCCACATCCTTCTCCCATTTTTGTGGTGCTGGGAATTGAACTTGGGACCTCAGAGACTGCAGAGCTATGCTCTACCAACTGAGCTAAATTTCATGAAGTTTATATGTAGATGATACTTATTCTTTTTGGTTTATACTTAGGTGTGAAATTACTCATCATTGATAATTGTTAAACTTTTGGAAAAGCTGTCATACTGTTATCTGAATCACATGTATCATTTAATATTTTCATTAGCAATGTTTGAAGTCACCAAATTTACCATATTTTGTTTAAGGAAGGGTTACTTTCTATGTTTCTCATTTTAGCCCTCCTAGTGAGCATAAAGAGCATCTCATTGTTTTTATTTACATTTTCTTAATGACTAGTTATGGGGATGGGGTTTAACTCAGTTGGTAGAGTGCTCTACTGCGCTCTCTGAGGTTATGGGTTCAATCCCCAGTGCTGAAAAAATGGGAGAAGTATGTGGAAATCCACTCTCAAAACAATCCTGAAAACGATCAGCTATTGAAATCTCTATAAGGGTTGATATGAGTCAGACGTGACTGGACAGAACCTAACAACAATGAGGACCAGTAATACTAAACATCTTTTTGGTATGGTTATTTTCCATTTGTAAACCTTTTGAAAAATCCTGTTATACTTTACCTATTACCCATTATTTTAATTGTATAATTTGCTTTTTATTGTGGAATTATAATAGCTCTTTCCATATTCTGGGCATAAGGCCCTTGCAAGATAAATGAATTGTACACATTTTCTCCCATTCTCCCAGGTTAGCAGTTTAATGATAGTGCCTTTTGGTCCTAATTTACTTGTTATATGTGTCTACTGTAATACTAAAAGTCTTTGCTCACCTGTCTTGTCACTGGGGTAAAGACTGGACAGATATTAGATTAAATATCTTGAATGAATATATTCTTCCAAATTTTGAAGTGTTGTTCTTCTGCTTTGTGTCACACAGGAATGCACCTACACACAGTTTAAAGTTCTCCTAATTGCCTTTTTATTGCAAAACCATAAAGTCAGAAATGATAAATTAGTGATGTCATATACACAGAATACTATAAAATATATGTAGACTTTAAGAATTAAAATCGTAATACTCAATATATAGCAATAATAGATGAATATATATATTTGACTTCCTCAATTATAAGGTGTGCTTAAAATGATTACTATTGTAATACAATTCAACTTCAAAAAGTAGTGCATAGATAACATCTCTTCAATGTGCATACCTTTTTTTGATATCCCTTGTATTTTCTTGGGATGTACACAGTTGTGTACATTTTTGCGGCCTTCTATATCTCTAGGAATAAGGGAAGCTTTCCAAATCCCCCTCTTTATATTCTATTCCCCAGTATTCCTTTAAAGATTTTTGCTTAATCCCCAGCTAGTATCTCTAGCTCAGCAATTTGTAATGTTAAATAATTGCCAATGTTTCTTTTTTATAAAGGATTATTTTTATTTATTTATTTTTTGGTGGCATTGGGTTCTTGTGCTCAGAGCCTCATGAATTCATTGCAAGTGCTCTGTCACTGAGCTGCAGCCCTATTTCCTTTTTATTATTTATTTTTATCTTGAGGCAGGGTCTTGATAAATTACAAGAATACCACTGGCCTTGAACTTGCCTCCCAAGTCAGTCGGATTACAAGCATGTGCTGCCAACTTGCCTGTCTCATAAAGGCTTTAGAAACAGAACTGTTTACACAGAGCCCGCTCTAAGTCTTGCTCAGATAAAGAGAATTCCTAAAAATTTGAGTTTTCAAGGAGCTGCCAAACAGATCCAACAGGGACATCTGCCTGAGGATGGGCTTCAGGGAGCTACAAACCAGATCTCTCCCCTGCATTGTTGGCTGAGGTGGTGGATTTCACACCCAATGCTGTTACGCTGGTATAGGTTAAAGGCTACCATGCAGTTATGGAGAGGGAAGGGGAAGCCAAGTTAAAATGCCAGTTAAAATCTTGCCATTATTACTGAGATTCAGCCAACTTTTCAATAAATACTCTGTAGATGCTTAAGATCAATTGTCTATGTCCCATGCTTTGAAAAAAATTGACTTTGACAACATTCTGCAAGGCATTCATTGCCTTTATGGAAGAAGAGATTTTTCTAATTTTTACTCAGCTATTCCAGTGGTGTTCCTTGGATTTGATTTTGATAAGCTCTGGGAGATTCTTTCATACTTTTTTCACAAAATGGTTATGGATGTGTTCTCACAAATTGGAAATAATATAGTTATTTTGTTCAAATATACTGATCATTTCTGAGCTAAAAAGATAAATTTAAAAATAAAGAACTTGGCTGGGGTATGCATCTGTGGTACAGTGCATACTTACCATGATCCAGGCCCTGGGTTCCATCTGCAGCAGTGGAAGAAAAATCCTGTTCTATGATATGGTTATACATTTTGTCATTGGGATCACATTGCTCTGGTACTATTTTCTTAGGATATATATATAACTAAGTAATATAAAAATTAGTTAATAATTACAGATATGAAAAATGTAATTAATAGCTGTCAGCTATAAACAAGACCAAAACATGTTATAGCCTTCTAAATCTAAAAATGTAAACTAAATTAGAACAAATATATAGAAACTAGATTACTTTACAAATTCATATAATTCAAATAAATATGGAAAAGCTATACTTATGAGAGCACACTTTTTTAAAAAAACAAAAAGGTTGAGAAAATGGCAAGCCAAAACTCTCCAAATAAATGATCATTTCAGTCTTTTGAATACACTTTTCAAAAAAATGAAATTTTAAAAATGCAAACACCTTGTTTTATCTTTCTGTTTCTGTAGGACTTTGGAGATGATGGGTCCTTGTATATTACTAAGGTTACCACGACTCACATGGGAAATTACACATGCTTCGCTGATGGCTACGAACACCTTTATCAGACTCACATCTTTCAAGTGAATGGTAAGAGCCCTATAATCACTTTTGCTTCATTTGACTAACAGAAAGCATCATGGTTGCCTGGGCAGGGAAGGCTTCAATCTTTTAAATTTTGCCAAGGTTCTGGATTTTTTTTTTTTTTAGACTTACTATTAAAGTAAAGGCTTTTCAGATTAAATTTTAAAAGTACCCAAATGACTAAAAACTCTAAATTAGTAATACTTTTCTAACCATAAAATATTACACAGTAACTCATTTTAATTGGAAAATTAAAGCATAGGGAATTTACTTTTTCAACTTAGAATATCAACAATTATGCAAAAATATAAGTTTTAGAAATTGAAAAGGCAATTTCAAAATATTAATCAGATCATCTGCTTAATTTTATTAATGTTATAGAAAGCTCTTATTTACCTATAGCAAATTTTACAACATTAATGTTTCATTCAATGTCTAAGAATATTGAACAAGTAGGCTGATTGTCATTCCTATAAGCAGAACTTCACTTTATTCATGATTTAATTCAAATTTTAGTTAGTTACTTGAATCTATATAGGATGGTATGTATGATTTGTTAATAAACACTATTTGTTATTGTTAGGCACAACAGAATGAAACACTCCCCAACACTGTGTCAATGCCCAGCACTATTTCAGTGCTTCTCTGTTTATTCATAGGGCTTTTCATGGCTGATTGTTTCAGGACTGGGTTTCCAGGTCCTTCTCTCATTTCTGTAGTGCTGGAGATTGAACCTAGAGCCTCTCAGTGTGCAGAGCAAGCACTCTGCCAACTGAGCTAAGCCCCAGTCTAAACATTGATTAATTTCCATGATATGTCATGGTATGTATGTTAATCTACTCCATGATCTACAAAGAGGCAAAGGCTTATTTTACTTCCTATAGAAGCAGAGAGAAGGCTGGTGGGATGGGCATAAATTAAGAGGAATGTGGCAGGTTCTGAGTTTGAAGAGGTAGCCCAGGGCCAGAGCCCATGGGCCCTAGGACCTAAGTACGTATTTGGATTTCCACTCTAAATGTTGTGGGAAACTGTAAAACTTATTTTGTGGATTGTCGCATGCTAATTTGTTTAAAATAGATGAATAGTTAAAAAAAAAAAAAACCTTTAGTTGTTCAGCAAGATATACTGCTTGATGGCTTAAAATACAGTATTAGCTGTGAAGTTATGTGGACATGGTCAGGTTTGGAATATATTTGGGATGCCATAGGTGGGGAGTGACCTATGAGTATGAGAGCAAGAGTTCAAAGTGAGCCTAAGGAATGTGAAGGAAACAAATGTCCAGTGTACCATTTACTGCCTCCAAGAAGCAGCAGGTTGAGAGACTGGGTGGGATTCATTTTCACCATGTTAATTTGAACATGACTATTGATGGAAAAGTCAAGTATTCAAATGAGGAGAGTGACAGCTTGAGTTTTATATTTAGATAATATTGATGTTTATAGATTGCACTCAAATCCCGGAATCTGAGCAGCTTGATTAGATCACCTTAGGACTGAGTGTATATGGATATGAAGTCGGAGCTCTGCATGTTGGCTCCGAGGTTATCAGGTGGAAGAATGAAGGCTGAGAATGAGCGCACAGTGATGGAAACTCTGTATCCTGTACGTGAGTTAAGAAGCTGTCATGGAAAGCTTAAAAGCGTTGGGGTGTCTTGTCTGACACTTACAGGCACTCGAACAGTTTTAGTCTTGTTTTCAGGTGCAAACCCAGCTGACAACTAGACCTGAGCCAAGTCTTTGTACTCAGCTTCCAAGGAGACTAGGGGAGACAGCAGCCAGGATGTGGGGGATAAATACGGCTTTCCCAGAGGCCTCCGGAGTTTGGAGCAAGCATCCCTGCTGAGTGGTGTTGGGAGTGCGGCCTATCCAGATGCTGTACCCACGGGGAAAGTGTTACTGAAAGTCTCACTCTCCCTTCCCTTCACGGATTTCTGGACGATTGACAAGTCTAATGCCCTAATAGTTTTGTTTGATAGTCCAGGAGGGAGATACTCGAGTTTACTATATCATTATCAATTAATTCTTTTATCTCTTAATCTGAACTCTACTAATTCTTTCAGTTTAAGCATCTGGTAGTTATTTTTTTAAATTTTTTTTTAGTAGTTCATGTTTTATGCTTCACCTGCTTCATAATTATATGAAAAAATTATCAAAAATGCAGAAGCCAGCCAGGTGCATGTCTGTAATCCCAACAATTTAGGAGGCTGAGGCAGGAAGATTATGAGTGTGAGGCCAGAGGCACTTTTCACAACTTAGTGCAACCCTGTCTGGAAGCAAACAAGTGAAAAGAGGCCTGGAGTGGGGCTCAGTTGGAGAGTGTTTGTCCAGCATGCATTAGACTCCAGGCTTAGCCCTCAGTACTGAAAAAAAAAAAAAAAGAAAAAAGAAAAAGAAAAAAGTCAAAAGCAAACCCATAGGCTGCAGAGCCTCTCTGGCGGTGTGATGTGAGATCTGCGTTCCCAGGGAAGCTGGCAGTTGTAACCCATGGGAGCTTCCTGGGTTGTTGTGCTACGTGAGAGAGCTTGAAGATCAGTCTAAACCACTTCCCTTCAGGAGGTTCTGCTCTTCATTCCTGTCTGAGGCAGTTTGCTCAATAAATCACCCATTCGAGGGCTCCAGCTGGGAATCCCAGGAAGGAGACAGAGCCAAACTGCAAGCTTTCTTGTCACAAGGTGTGCACTGAGCCAGCAGCATTGGGAAAATGCACCTCCCCTTTCCATCCCCTCTGTGAATGAGCTGTTTACTCCCTGATCTCACATTTTTCTGAAGATGAAGCATGCAGATACAAGATTAATGAGATCCCAGACATAGAGCCCCCTTCCTTTAGTCTTGACATTATAAATTTATGAAGAGGAACTCAGTATCAGCAGTGATAAGCTGTGCCAAGCCCTGATGCTTCTGTTTTCCTAGGAATAAGGATCCCTCAACCAGTATGTCACAAGAATGAAAACCAGTCTCCTATTCTGTCCTACTATCATTAAAATTCCTTGGTATCAATTTTCATGAACAGATATAGTATGGTGGGAGAACCACAATATTTTCCTTGCTGAGAGCAAGCAAAGTGAAGAGTATAATTTAAGCATTAGTTTTGAGTGCTTGGACATAATTTTTTCATAAGACTACTTTTTGTCAAGTATTGGGGATAAATCTATGATTAATGTCAGCAGGGAAAGGATCCAATTATTAGTGGAGAGCTGGCAGCAAGACCTTGGTCCTCGGTCCTTATTGGGTCCCATACATGTCTGTCAGCTTGCATTCTGTGGGGATTGTATGTTGCTGTGATGATGAAAGCTATGCCACCAGTATCTCAGATACCAGCAGAACCACCAATGGCGGACAGGTTTTAGCTGAGCTTCCAGACTAAGACAGATGAGAGAGAAGGACCCAGCAGCCCACTCTGGAAACAATTAACCATTGAAAACCCTGCAAATAGCAGAGAAGCACTGCCCAGTATAGTGCTGGAAGATGAGGACCCCACCCCAGGCTGGAAAACATTCAAGAAATGACTGGGGAAGAGTTGCCTCCTCACAGTAGAATCAACCTTAATGCTAGGAATGGAGTAAAGCCCCTGAGACCTCCTTTTGCTGATGTGGCATGACTCAAAATGAGGAGAAACAGAGTGACTGCCACACAGGCTCAAAAATAAAATGATCCAGTGCATGGCACAGTGCTGGGTAGAGTTTGATTCTGTTGTATTTACAGTCTCTACAAGTCAGAACCTGGCTCCATAGTACCTAACAATAGCAAGATCAAAAGAAACTTGTTGTTGTTGTTAGTTGCCGTCAAGTCGGTATCCGACTCATAGCGACCCTCTGTACAACAAGGGAAACACTATTGTCAGTGCTTCTCTGCTGTGCATAGGGTTTTCAATGGCAAATTGATTATTGGGAGGGGGTTGCCAGGTCCTTCTCCCAAGCCTACAGCACCTGGTGTTCCCAGGCGGTCTCCCATCCAGGTACTAACCAGGCCCGACCCTGCTTAGCTTCCAAGATCTGACGGGATCGGATGCCACGGGGCTATGGCTACAGGCAAAAGAAACTTAGGTGATGTTTATTTAGAATTAGAGGAGAGGAGAGTTCCCTGGGTGTGGGGCAAGCAGCTTGGGGGGTTCAGCTGGCCTGGGGAGAAGGGAGATGGAAAGGCAAAGGAAGAGAGAAAGTTCTGCTTTCTGAAATAGAGGTAAGGGAGCAGGCAGGTCCAGTAGTGAAGGTCCTCGAGCCAGTGCCTTCACACTTCTGAGTCAGAGGTGCAGATGTGTGCGGGTCCTGCAGTGAGGCTGTGGACATCTCTGGGCATCCCTGAGCAACTGTACCTTCCCACAAATACAGACTGCTGTGGGCGACCCCAGAAAGCTGCAGAGAGCTACAGACAACAGAGGCTGTGATCGGGGCACTATGGAAACGATCAAGGGGTTGGACTTTGGGGGTTTTATGTCCCTGTCCTTAAGGGGACAGGCATCCCCTCTCCTTTTTAACCTGCTCTTCACACATGTCTTCTTCCTCTCACCCTGTGGCCTTCTTAGCTGTGAAATAGGTTTTCCCAAGGCAGCAGGGGCCCTGATCCCCCTTTTTAGCCCAGACATGGAGGCACCTGTTGTCTTCACATGTAGAGTTACTGGCTACAAACCCAGCCACTTGTGAAGGCACTACTGGCTGCAGAAGAGGCCATTTGTAAAAGGGCTTATCTGTTAGCAATCCTGCTTTTTGAAAAGCATATTTTCCACCAGGGAAGTATTGACTACTGGATAAAGCCGTTTATCTCAGAGGAAACTCACGTTGATATTAATGTATCAAAATGTGCCCGGGAAGCAGGTGGCTGAAGAGGCCCCTTTGTTCCCCTTCTCCCTGCCTAACATCCCCTGTTATTAATGTCAGCTCAAGAGGGAATAGATTGTGGAGAAGGGACAATTTGGGGACACAAAAGAAGGAGGGAGAGATCTAGCACAAGGAGGAAATCCTGGGGGGGGAGAGGAGGAAAAAGGAGGAATGAGGAATGGGGTAGGGGTGACCTCAGGGTGAACAGCGCAACTTTAATAGTCCTGGAAATAATTATAATAACACCAATAATACCAAAGAATGGAATTAACATAGATGGACTAGAAAATTCATGTAATAGTACTGACAATGTAAAAAGAAAGCTCACTACGGAAAAAGTTTCGATCTTAAACATAACTGGAACCCAAGAATATATAGAAAAATATTACCATAAAAAGACAAGCAAATGGAAGAGAAGTCTTTGGTGGGGGTGGGGGTGGGATGGGGGAAGGAAGTGCACAAGAGGGTAAGGGGGAACTTACCTGTGTAATGTACAACAAAATGCATGTATGGAAATGTCACAATGAAATGCATGTCAGAATGAATCACATTAAGGTGTACATTAAAATTTTCCAATAAAAAAAAGAGGGAATGGAAGGTGAGGAAATAAAAAGGATAGGTGTGAAGATTTCTCCCATGGAGAGTGAAGGCTGTCAGTAAGTGGATAATGCTGCTGGGACTGAGAATGCCAGGGGTCAAGGGAGGGGGTTTGCTAATAATTACAGGTATAGTCTCTTTTGCTGATGTGAATAATCCGGTAAAGACGAAAAGCAAATAATTTATGAGAAAAAAGATAATTGTAGTAATAAGTCACTTAAATGAAAAAGTTGATGAGATCTACGGTACAAACGAGGGCATCAGTCTGTGGAAGATGAATATCTTCTCTGATGAAGCAAGGAGAGCGGCAAGGCTGTTTGGGTAAAGATGCTTGGTGTGACAGCAGCAGGAAATCCTCTGCATTGCTTGGATGGTTTTCAATGAAATGAAGAATAACAGTAGCAGAAGGTTAAGAGTTTGTTAGAGTAGAGTAGCTTGAGGAGAGGGGGAAATGTAAAATAATTATTTTGTAGAACAGGATAGGGGGATGGAAATGCAACATGTCTTGGCATGTTCGATATAGCTTGGGGTGTTATTGGGTGGTACATGCTAGTGTGCTTTCCTTGACTGTGAAGTGGCAGTGGAAGAAAGAGGAGGAGATTCAGATTTCATGAGCACTTTTGTTTGTCAGTAAGTTGGATAGGCATAGAAGTCAGTTAAGCAACTTTATGAGGAAGCCATTACAATGATGAAGTGTAGACAATATAGGAGGTAAAGACAGAACCAAGGGCATAAGCAATGTGATAAGACATGAAAAATTATCCAAAGTTTACACATTGCTCAAATATCACTAGAATGAAGTACTGGAGAAAAAGGCATGTGATACTTTCTCTCAAAACATTTTCTTAAAGCATCTAGAAATTTCTGTATATAAGAGATACTTCTAATTAGGTCAAGTCTATGTACCTAATCTAATTAAAAATTATGCCCCACTAAGTTTTCCTATGTATTTAGGCAGCCCTGCTGTTCTTTTAAATTTAATTTACCAGTTCTGGCGTTATCCAAATAGGAGAAATGAGGTGTAGAGTTGACATCAATTCATCACATTCAAACATCACTGATCAAAAACTTGTTTTACTGCTTTTGTACCAAAAAAAGGAAGACACTAAGTACCTCTCAAGGATCACTCATAACGTTTAAACCTATTTGAAGAAGAAACAAAGCAGAGCGTATTATAAGGATGTCAGTAAGAAATTACCTTCTGCTTCTATCACAGATACCGGAAATAATGAGAGCTTAGGGAAGATGCAGTTGTGTTTTTCTTGTATATGAAAAGAAGTCCAGATGGGGTGGGTGAGCATGGCAACTTCATAATGTTATCAGTAGCTCAAAAATCATTGGTGTCCATGTTTTCAAAACGCCTATGGGGATTCTGTACACATTTCAACTAGGAAAAATGGAAAGAGAGAAAGGGGAAAAGGCTCCTGACATAGAAGACACTTTCATGATAGCTTTACCTCTTCACTGGCGACATGTCCTATCTAGAACATAACTATGACATCAGGTCACTAAGACCCATATCCTTTTTAAGGATGTATAGGTATTTCTTTTTGCTGTAAGTGGCTTTACATATTTAGTTTCAACCTTTCTTAAAATATGCTGTTTGTTTTGGTTTCAAAATACATAGTTATCAACATTTTATAAACAAAATAAAATCTCTTATTTGCATTTTGATAAATTGACAATAATTTGAAAAAATCTTTAAAAATTAAAATCATTTCTTGCTATTTTAACTGAAACTCTATTCAATTATGGAACAAAGTAAAATATAAAATAAAAAATACTAGGTTTTAAATTTAGTATTACAGTGTCTGTACAGCATTTTGGAACATTTTATACAGTCAAGCTTTTTGTACTTAGTACATGATTAAAATTGTAAGAGTCGCCTTTAAGCCATCTTCACTAAAAAGCATTCCAGACCCTCAAATGGCATCTGAGGGTCTCGGTCCCTTGTCCTAAACCCACAGTCAACTTAGAACCAGGAAGCACAATTATACACATCACTCACATCTTCATTTTTTCATGTAATTCATTCAAAACTTGATGTACAAACTTGGGAAATGGAGGATCATCAGGCTTCATAGAAATAGGAAATCATTTGGGTGCCATCTTCTTCAATGTTATTTCATAAGAGTTATACTATTGCATAAAATAGAAGGAAAGTAATTAAAAACCAAACTAACATAACTGCTGACATCGAGTCTCAGAACCAAATCTTCTTGTATCTCAAACTATTTGTTGTTGTTAGGTGTGGTGGAGTCAGTGTCCAACTCATAACAACCTGACGTACAAAAGGTGAAACAGTATTACTAGTGCTTCTCTGTTATTCATAGGGTTTTCAATGGCTGAATGCTTTTTGGGAGTTGGTTGCTGGGTCATTCTCCCAAGTCTACAGCACCTGGTGTTCCCCAGCAGACTCCCATCCAAGTACTGAGCAGGCAAAACCCTACTTAGCTTCTGAGATCTGATAGGATTGGATGTCATATTGGTATGGCTGCAGGCTCATACCAGTTAGAGCATTAATACCACACAAGCAACTACCTGAAAAGTAGGTCTCATTTTAGGAAGGTACCGAAGAGATGAGCTCTTGTGCAGAAATAGTGCATAAGGTGAACGTAATTACATCACTTGAGCCTGATAAACCCATATGGCACCAATTATGTGTTAATAAATTCAACTACAATAATTTTAATTGACCTTTACTAAATGGGAAAAGATTGCAAAGTATATTTCTATGATCTTTTTGTATTGCCACCCACAGAAATAAATAAGTTCAATTAATCAGAAGAAAGGAGAAATAGATATTACATGCTAACAAGCAGTCATTGCCACAAAAGTTTCAGATATGTTAAACTATTTTGTAAAACACTAATAGAATGAGCGTTTATAATAAAATTTCTAGAAATGGTAGGATTCATTACAAACAGCAGATCTAAAATGAGTTTGTTATACTATACTTTACAAGAAAAGTATTTCCTTTTCCTTTGGTGTTATGGCGTTTTGTGTTTGGCATAATAAATTGAAACATATGTTTGTGTATAAACAAATATAGTAAACTTGGGATTACTCAGTTGTTATAGGCCAATAACAAAATAATAGCAGGGAATGAAGAGGAACACTGGAAAATACAATGAAAATGCAACAGAATGCAAACTAGCCAGCACGTTTATGGGCCAATAAATTTCCAAAACTAGTTTAACTCATTTTCTATTGGCCATCCTCTCTTGGACAAGGTTAAAAAGACCTTTAGAAAATCAAGATTTCATTTGGAAACTAAAATATTTACCATAAAAGTTTGGGCTATGAGTAATAGAAATAAAATACATCATTGATTACCATGACAATCCCCGGAAATAACACAAGATATTGGAATTTGTGAGTGTTTCTGAAATGCAAAGTTTATTTAAATATCCCAGGGTACAGACCAAATAAAAGTCTATCAGTAGCCCTGTTTCTTTTATACAGTGCAAAATTAGATTGTTGAAATACGAGAGTGTTTCTGTATCCTTGTTTGAAGAAACATTATGTATGTATCAAAGGAGTTTGACTCTACCACTGGGATTCATTTCATGCTTTGTTTTTTTTCTTTTCACATAAAGCAAATTGTCTTTAGATCTTAAGCCTAGGATACAGAATATTTGAAATTTTTAAAATTCATTCCGCATTTATACTACCCTCTGGGCAGAAAGCTTGTCCATATTCACAATAGACCCATTTGTATCCTGTTTCTGTTCTCTGATTCAAAATATTTAAGCCTTACACATAATATTGAGTGGATTCTTTTTCCTACTCATGACATGAACTCCTGAATAACATTGTTGGTTTTTTAACACATCTATATAGAAGAACCCTATTTTTCTCATTCAAGATTTGGAATTATCTAAAGGAAGAGCCAAGTATAGAGGCACCATACATAGCATTGCTGTCATTACTGACAAAGCAGTTTAGAGAAAGCTGCTGAAGTCAGGGCAGCAGTGGGCTTCTTTCATGCATCATAGGATTGAAATTCCTCATCTATCACAGGCAGCATAGGAACTGTGCCCAGGGACAGAGCCTTCCCCGCTAAGCTTTCTGCATGGCCAAGATGCAGAGGAGAATAGTAAGATCCAGGAAGCAGGAGGAAAGAGAGTGCCTTCCTCCTTCACTCATAGTAGAGTTAAAAAAAATAAGAGAGAGCAGTTTTGAGAGTAGCTTGGGCTCAGTGATGCTCCATGGTCCCTGGTCAAGGCAGCATTCGCAACTTAAGTGCAAATTCTCATGACTCAATGCCCACACTTATTGAATCAGAGACTCCAAGCATAGGATAGAGCATCTTGTATTTTAAGAACACTTCCTGGTAATTCTGATGATAGATCTAGAATGATTATCCAAGCAACATTGTTGTTGTTATTAGGTGCTGTTACTTCATGGCCCATTCATACCCTACATATAATAGAATGAAATATTACCTGACACTGTGCCATACACATGATCTGTTTTATGTTTGAAGCCATTGATGAAGCCACTGTGTTTCTCATTTTGACTTGTACGACATGAGCAACAGGAGATACCAGGGGCATTACTCCATTCCCATCATTAAATTTGACTCTAGTTTGAGGAAGCAACTCTTCTTCTATCATTCCTTGAATGCCTTCCATCTTAGGGAGGCTCCTTTTCCAGCACTATATTTGACAGTTCTCCTTTGCTATTCATAAGATTTTCACTGGCTACTTGTTTTGGTACTGGGCCCCCAGTTCCTTCTCCCTAGTCTGACTTAGACTAGAAAATCAGTTCAAATTTGTCCACCATGGGTGGTCTTGCTTATGTTTGAAATATCAGAAGCATAGCTTTCAGCATCACAGCAACATATCAGTCCCCACAGCACCATAAGGTGAGAGAGAAATAGAGGTCAAGGAACTTGTTGTTGCTGTTAGGTGCAGTTGAGTCAAGTCCGACTCATAGCGACCCTATGTACAGCAGATCGAAACACTTCTCGATTCTGTGCCAGACACACGATCTTATTTATATTTAAGCTCATGGTTGCAGACACTGTGTCAATCCACCTGGTGGCGGGTTTTCCTTTTTTTCATTGACCTGCCACTCTCCCAAACATAATGTCTTTCTCCAGGCACTGATCTCTCCTGACTACATGTACAAAATATGTAAGACGCAGTCTAGCCATTCTTTCTTTCAAGTGACCAAGGCCCAGGAACATGAAGTCAGGTTACCTTGACTAATGAGCTCCCCAATGGAAGAGGGTGCATGTACTTTTATAGCCACAGAACAAAATAAGGTTATAAGTCAGTGCCTTTACCAAAGACATTGATGGGGGAACCAGGTAGGTGAGCCATAGCAGAGAAAGGAGCTTCAGATGTGACCTTATAGAATGCTTACCCTTGTCTTTGATGGAGGCTAGAGGTTTGCTGGGCTTAAGGATATATCCTAAGAGTTATACCTTACTATAAAGAGGATGTTAGATCAGGTACAGAGGTCAATAGTAAATGGCTATTGAAAGGGACTAGAGACACCCAAGGTAATTTTGATCTGTAATCTGCAACGCCTCATCTTTCCACAATCAGTGCTCCACTCAGCTGAGGTCAGTCTACAGGATTTTTAATATAAGTGCAGCCCCCTCAGAGAACTTCAGTTCACAGGAAGAATATAGCAATGTTCAAAATGTAATATGTAAATGTTGTAATTATTAAATTCCCAGAGAGAAATGAAACTTAAAAGATTAAAGTCCCAGGGTAATTAATATCCAAAATTAAACTTTTCTGCCTTTGTAGGTTATAGTCTAAAGAAAGCCCAAAAGTTTAAAGTAGAAGTTCAAAAATCAAGTTCCTCTCTAACGCCTTATTCTATTTCTGTTTAGTGATAAAGGTCCTTGAAAACCAGTGGTTTACAGATGACTTAAGCCTCTGTTTCATGGTCTCATTCTCATTGGGTTTAAGCATACTGTCTTGCTGCTTCCAAATTGTCATATCTCTTCCTTATTATTTCTTTGTACATTGCCCTCTGTTAACTGCATGACTTTTATTTTTCTGTAAATTTTATTCGGGGCTGGGATTTAGCTCAGTGGGTAGAGTGCTGCGCTGCAGTCTCTGAGGTCCCGAGTTCAATTCCCAGCACCACAAAAATGGGAGGACTTGGCAATCCACTCCCAAGGCAATCCTGAAGCAATCTGCCATTGAAAACCCTATGAGGGTCGCTATGAGTCGGATACCGACTCGACGGCACCTAACAACAACAACAAATTTTATTCAGTATCTTTTGAGACAGATCTCACTCTGTGTTAAGGTTAATCTTAACTGTCAATTTAATGGCATGGAGAATTGGCTTGGAGATAAGTGAAGCACACTTTGGTATCTATGATGAGATTTCCAGAGATGATTAAAATTTGAGAGATCTGACCTAATAAATAGATGAACCTCTTCCATGGATTCATAATATAAAGGTATTCTTGGGAGGGAATAACAGGTAAGAGATGGGGCCTACTTGTAGGAAGTTGGTCACTGGGAGAATGTCCTTATAGAGATATATGTGGCTGTGGCCTCTTCCTTTATCCCTTTTTTCTTCTTTATTATTATTCCATTTTTAATTAGTTATTTTTCTAGTGTACAACTTATTGAGTTTCATTATGAGATTTCCATAAATGGGTATCATTCTACATTATTCATGCTCACCTCCACCTTTGCCTTCTCATTCTCCTTGCTTCGTGTTTACCATGAGGTGAGTGAGCTCATCACACTCCTGCCACCATGATGGTCTGCCCAAGAATGTTGGCCCACATGACCATGGACTGAATCCTCTGAAAACATGAGCCAAAATAAATCTTTCCTCCTCTTAACCTTTGACTACCAACTGAAGGCCAGTTAATATAAGTAGTATTCAAATTTACCCCCCCCACCACCAAACCTACAAATGAAAAAAGGGAAGATTTTTTTCATCTTCTGCAGTCTGAAATTCATCAAACTTGCAATCAGGTTCCACTGATAGTTCCTGGTGACTAGAATGCAGAAGGTGGAAACAGAGAAGAAGGCTCACTAGTAGGAAAATATGTCCTTGGTGACAGCAATGATGCTGGAGATCACATGATAGAATTTTGTCAGACCTATGACCTTTACATTGCCAATACATTTTTTTACCAACATAAATAATGACAATAAACATGGAATTGTCAGATGGGTTATGTTAGGTGTCATCAAGTCAGTATCTAATTCATAGTGACCCTACATACAACAGGTGAAATGCTATCGTTAGTGGTTCTCTGCTGTTCATAGGGTTTTCAATGGCAGATTGATTTTGGGAAGTGGGTTGCTTCTCCCAAGATGGGACATAGAAGAGTAAAACTGACTACATTTGTGGAAAGAAATGATGGAAAACCTCAATATCAAAAGTCAGAAGAAGACCTAGTGCTGATTGTGGATCAGACCATCAACTGCTCCTATGCATGTTTACATTGAAACTGAAGAAAATTAGAATAAATGTACAACAGATAGGATATGCCCTTGAGTATATCACACCTGAGTTCAGAGACCACCTCAAAAACAGATTTGATGTGTTAGAAACTAATGGTGTGAAACCAGATGAGTTGGAGCATGACATCAAAGACATTCATGAGGAAAGCAAAAGGTTATTTAAATGATATGGAAACAAGGACTAAACTAAATCTCAAAAGACTTGGAAGCTTGCCTTTGAGTGTACAGCTGCTAAAGTAAAAGGAAGCATGACAAAGTTAACGAACTAGATAGTAGATTTCAAAAGACATCTTAAGAAGACAAAAACCAAATACTTTAGTGATACGTGCAAAGAGCTGGAGACAGAAAAGGGAAGTACACACTCTGTTTTCTCAAGCTTGAGGAATTGAATAAAAATTCAAGCCTTGAATGGCAATACTGAGAATTTCACAGGGAAAACATTAAATGATGCAGGAACCATCAAAAGAAGATAGAAGGAATACACAGAGTCATTATACCAAAAAGAATTGGTGGATGACCAACCATTTCAAGAGGTTGCATATGATCAGGAACCAACAGTACTAAAGGAAGTAGTGGGAGCTACCTTAAAGAAATTTGCAAAACACAAGGCTTCAGGAATTGATGGAATACCAGTTGAGATGTTTCAGCAAACAGATGCAGTACTGGAGGTGCTCACTGGTTTATGCCAAAAGACTTCAAAAACAGCTACCTGACCAACCATCTATGGAAGAGTTTCATATTTGTGCCTATTCCCAAGAAAGGGTATCCAGCCTAATGTGGAAATTATTGAATGATATCATTAATATCTCACAAAAGTAAAATATTTATAAAGATCATGCAAAAATGACAGGGAACTTCCAGAAAATCAAGCTGGATTCAGAAGAGGGCTTGGAATTGGGGACATCATTGCTGGTATTAGATGCATATTGGCCAAAAGCAGAGATTATCAGAAGGACATCTGTCTATGTCTTATTGGCTATGCAAAGGCATTTAACTGTGTAAGTCACAACAAATTATGGATGAAACTGCAAATAATGGGAATACCAGAGCACTTAATTATACTCATGAGGAATCTGTCCTTGGACCAGGAAGCAGTCATTCAAACAGAACAAGGAAGCACTGCCTACTTTAAAGTCCAACAAGGTGCGCTGTATCCTTTCACCATACCACTTCAACCTCTATGCTGAGCAAACAATCCGATAAGCTGGACTTCATGAAGTAGAATATGGCATGATGATTGGAGAAAGACTCATTAACAAGCTATGTTATGCAGATGATTCAACTCTGCTTGCTGAAAGTGAAGAGGATTTGAAACATTTACTGAAGATCAAAGAACACAGCCCTCTGTATGGATTGTGCCTCAACATCAGCAAATCAAAAAATGTTTACAAATGGATCAGTAAACAACTTCAGAATAAACAAGAAAAGATTAAGTTAGTCCACGATTTTGTTTTACTTGGTTCTACACTCAACACCCATGGAATCAGCAGTCAAGAAATCAAAAGATGCATTGCATTGGGAAAAGCTGTAGCAGATGACCTCTTTGAAGTGTTGAAAATTGAAGATGTCACATTGAAGATGAAAATGCACATGACTCATGTCATGGTATTTTCAGTCACATCATATGGTTGTGAAAGCCAGACATTAAATAATGGTGCTGGCAATGGACATTGAATATACCATGGACTGCCGAAAGAACCAACAGATCTTTCCTAGTAGAAGTGCAACCAGAATACTCCTTGGAAGCTAGGATAGTTACACTGCATGTGACATATTTTGGACATGTTGTCAGGAGGGACCAATCCTTTGGGAATAAGAACATCATGTTTTGGAAAATGGCAGGTCAACAAAAAAAGGAAGACCCTGAACTAGATGGATTGACACAATGACTGCAACAATGACCTTAAACATATGAAAGATCATGTGGCTGGCACAGAATCAGGGAGTGTTTCGTTCTGTTGTACACAGGGTCACTATTAGTTGCAACCTACTTGAAGGCACATAATAGCACCAACAAAAAGTATTTTGTTCCCAGAAATTCTTCACTACAATGAACTAAATAACATGACAAAGAAATAATGGAAGTACATAGTATGAGTAAAATCATCATAAAATTAGTGTTGTGCATCATTTAAATGAAAAATTTTGTCCATATAGAAAATATATAATCAAGCAAATAAGAAAAATTGACATTTAGTCATTATACCAAAAATTAAGTTAAAATACGAAAACAATGTCAGGTAGAAAAAGCAATGTACAAAGTAAAGTACAAAGTAAATGTACAAAGTAAAGTACAATGACTTTTTTATGTGGGATAAGGTGTAAAACCATTCTTATACGATGGCATATTTCACATTGTACAGATAGTTTTTCTTCTCTCATGTTACTCTTTGAACTCTAGTCCATTTTGTACTTATAGTTCCTTTGACAAGTAGTGGGTCACCACCATTGATCATAAGTTTTGCAATGTGTGAGGTCCTGCCTCTGCCACCCTTGCCTTTTACCTTACTGTTCTGTTTACCTGTTGCTATCATTTTCTCTAACAACGGAACTACAAATGGAAGCAGTTTTGTCTTATTTCTGGATGTTTCATTGTATAAGATCCATGCATTTACCACAGTTAGAATGAGCAGTTTATAAAGTACCTCTTATTTTACCACTTTCTTGATTTTCTGTCAAATTCATACATACTCACTTTTTGATCTAAAAGATCCACTCTGCCTATAAGCCTGTTATAAGGACAAATAAATGATGGACAGTCTACACTTGCTTTTTTCCTTCTTTCTGTTTCTTAATTATTTTCTTTACAGGACAATCATGGCAACTACTCATAATTCTTTGTCATCCTGCTATCTTGTGGCTAGTATTCCTTTGTGATTCTCAGAAAAGTGGAACTCTCACCTTTTCAATTTTCCTTGAAATTTTGGCATGTATTTTCTTGAAAGAATACAATTATCAACTGCTGGAAATGGGAGAGAATTGAGAAGATGTACACTTGTAAAAAAACAAAAAAATACCTATCAAAAGTGAATGTCTATGAGGATTTCTGATAGTTTTTGACAGATTCAAGACAACTTGTTCAGCCAGTGTTGTTTTCTGTTGATAACTGACTTCTGTAAATTTCCCAGAATAAACATTAAAATCATAACATACCCTGTCATGGAATCAGATTTTTCCAAATTTTGATCCCTCTTTTGAGTGGTTTTAATCATAAATACTATTTTAAGCTTCATCTGCCTTTGAACTTTGTCATGGAGTCATCCATGCACCAGAAAGCGCTTTCTTACCTTTCTTTTGGAAATTTGTATCTCCAACATGAAACTATTTCATCTATGTAGTATGTTTGGAAGCATCAGCAGGTTACTGTGGCTTACTGAAATACAATTTAGATATTAATAGCTGATACCTATTGTGAGCAATAGCTAATTTTCTTGCCTCATTTCCCATTTAAGAATTACAGGACCAGTAAATAATCTGATACGTTTGAGAGTCTGTTTTAGCTCATTACAAGGTTACATCCAATGCCAGCATAACTTCTCTGGGATCGGTATCTGGGATTTCACTTGACATTTTCTGTTCACATAACAACTGCAAACATTCATACACTCACTTATGAAGATTATCAGACTATGACTAAAAGTCAGTTGGCAACTTGAAACCCAGTGGGACAACATTTGGTGCACTTTTAATACACTTTTAAGGGGGCAGGAAATCCCTCTGGTATATCCATGAAACTTTGTGAAACATACGTGTCCCAATGATAGTCAAAGGTTTAAATTGATTCTGCCAGGCATTTGGTCACAGGGATGGGAGAAGCACCTAATATATTTGGTATGTTGCACTGGTTGGCATCAAGGTAGTGATCTTCCTGCCTCAGTCTTCTAGGATTTACAGGTGTGTCCCACCATGCTGTGCTCTTGAATATCTTAAAATTCCACTTTATCTCTACTCTTATTTTTAACTATATCAATTATGTCTTTTGTTTAATTTAGTTAGGTGTAGCTATTAGCCGCTATTGGGATTTAGCTCAGTGGGTAGAGTGCTGCGCTGCAGTCTCTGAGGTCCTGAGTTCAATTCCCAGCACCACAAAAATGGGAGAAGGACCTGGCAATCCACTCCCAAGGCAATCCCGAAACAGTCAGCTATTGAAAACCCTATGACAGTCGCTAAGAGTGAGATACCGACTTGATGGCACCAAACAACAACAACAACAATTAGCTACTATTATGAAATGAAACCTATTGTCAGGTATCTTCAAATAGTATTTGCCACTTCATGTATAAAGCAAGAAACTTAGAACAACTTTCCTGATCTCTTGCTTTTCTACTCTTTGAAATAATATAAATATTTTACTTCTATGTATGTTATAAACCAAATGATGTTTTTTCTATTCTTGCTTTAGATCATTAAACATATTTGAGTTCTTTTTAAGAAATGAAACAAGACTTGTGCATCTACCATTTCTGCTCTTCTTCATTCCTTAGGCAAATCCAAATTTCTGAGTTTTCTTTTACCCTAATAAACACTGTTTAATGATCTGAAGTTTGATCTGCTCTTGATATATTTTCTTAGTATTTTTTTCTAAAGGTAATCTTAATTGTCCTTCATTGAAGAAAATTTCTGTTGGGTATTGAATTTTAGGTAGACAATTTAGGAGTTTTCATTTAACACTTTTGTGGTTATTGTTAGTGGCCATTGAGTTGGGTCAGACTTGTAGTAGCCCTATGTATAATAGAACAAAGCACTATGTGGCACTGTGCCATACACACAATCTTTTTTATGTTTGAGACCATTGTTGCAACCACTGTGTTTCCTCTCATTTTGAATCATACCATATCAGCAGAAGTCCCAAGGGCTCTACTCCATTCCCATCATTAAGGTCAACTCTATTTTGAGGAGGCAACACTTCCCCAGTCATTTCTTGAATGCCTTCCAGCCTGGGGGGCTCATTTCCTAGCACTATATTTAACAGTGCTTCTCTGCTATTCATATTGATTTCAATGGCTAATTGTTTCAAGAATGGACTTCTGGGTCCTTCTCCCTAGTCTGTCTTAGTCTGGAAGCTCAGCTGAAACTTGTCCACCATGAGTGGCCCTGCTGGTATCTGAAATACTGGTGGCATAGATTTCATCCTTACAGCAACATGCAAGCTCCCACAGCATGACAAGCAGACAGACATGTGGGGATTCAACACTGTAGATGTTCAATTATCCATTAACTTGCCTAGTTTCTACTGGAAAGTTTGATGTAATTCAAGTCTTCTTCCTTATTTTTTTCCTTCTTCTTTCTTTGTCATTTTTTTCTTTTGTCTTTCATTTTTCATTTGTTTTTCTTTTCCTTTTTTCTTTTCTTTGTAATTTTTCTTTCTGCTTTTAAGATTTTTTTATCATTGGGTCTCAGTGAATTATTTTTCATGCTTGAAATTACTTCTTGCAAATTTGGAAACATATTTTTAATAATTTTGGGGAAAATGACCATTATATTTTTCAAATAGATTTTTACTCTCTCACTCCATTTGAACTCTGACAGTTCAAATGGACGCATGACTGCTTGGTATTTTTCCATAGGCCACTGAGCTCTGTTCTTTTGGTTCTCCCTCTCTCTCTCTTTTCTTTTTCTCTCTCTCCTGTTTGTTTATTCTGTACATTCATATAGATACTTTCTATTGCTCTGATTTCAGGTCACAAACGTATTTTTCTGGAAGGTACTCAGTTATTAAACTCAGTGAGAGATTCTTCTAAGTTCAGATTCTGTGTTTTTCAAATTTAGAAGTTCCATTTTAAAACTAATTTCTTTGTTTCTTTTCTTTTTCTTTTATTTTCTTTCTTCCATTTTTCTTTCTTTCTTTTCTTTCTCCTTCCTTCCTTCCTTCTTTCCTTCCTTCCTTCCTTCCTTCCTTCCTTCCTTCCTTCCTTCTTCTTTTTCAGTATTGGGAGTTGAGCCCAGGACCTCCTCACATGTACTAGCACTTCACTACAGAGCCCCAGACCCTATTCCATTTTTTACTTTTGAGACCAGCTGGTACTAAGTTGTGCACACTGCTTCTGGCATCAGACTTGTGGTCTTCCAGCCTCAGCCTCTTGAGTAGTTGGAATTACAGATGTGCCCCATGATACCTGGTGTTCAAACTAATTTGAATATCCCCATTATTTTTGTGTTTTCCTTTCAATCTTTGGACCTACATACAGTGGTTACTTTAGAATTCTTATTTGCAAATTTCATTGTCTCTGAAATGTTTTGCTCCTTCCTATTGACTAATATTTTCCTTGCATGAATCACATTTTCCTACTCTCTCTCAAATTTCTTTTTTATAGATACCTTGACATGATTGGGAGAGTAGATTTGCTGTGTTCCTTTGAGTAGTGCTGAGGTTTGATTTGGATTTAATTACCTTACATACCCGTTTAATATTCTTGAGACTTTAAAGTTAGGGAGCCCTCCATTGAGTAGCCTAGAGTGGCCTTTATGCACTACATTTTCTTTTTTTCTTCTTCTTCTGAGGTATAGTATTTATAGGTTTTCAATGAGGATGAAGCTTTTTCTTAATTAAACCTCCCCAATTTTACTCACACGTCTGTCAGTTTGCCGCACTATAGGGGCTTGCGTGTTGCAATGAGGCTGAGAGCTCTGCCACTGTAACCTCGCACATGAGCAAGGTTACCCATGGTGGACAGGTTTTCAGCTGAGCTTCCAGACTAAGACAGACTAGGGAGTAGGACCTGGCGAGCCACTCCTGAAACAACTAGCCATTGAAAACCCTATGGATAGCAAAGAGACACTGTCAGATATAGTGCCAGAAAATGAGGCCCCCAGGTTGGAAGGCACTCAAAAGACTACTGGGGAAGAGTTGCCTCCACCAAGTACAGTCTACTGTGATGACGGAAATGGAGTAAAGCCCTAGGGTGCTCAACTTGCTGATGTGACACAACTCAAAATGAGGAGAAACAACTGTGAACATCCATTAATAATTGGAACATGGAATGTACGTAGTCTGAATCTAGGCAAATTAGAAATCATTAAAAGAGAAATGGAGCCCATAAGCATTGACATTCTAGGCATCAGTGAGCTAAGATGGACCTGCATAGGCCATTTTGAGTCAGACAATCATATGGTCTATATGCTGGGAATGAGAAACTAAAGAGAAATGGGGTTTCATTCATCCAAAAAAGACATTTCAAGATCTGTCATGAAATACAATGTTGTCAGTGAAAGAATAATATCCCTACGCCTACAGGGAAGACTGGTTAACATGACTATTATTCAAATTTATGCACCCACCACTAAGGCCACAAATAAACAAAGGGAAGATTTCTATCAGCTTCTGCAATCTGAAATAGATCAAACATGCAATCAAGACATACTGATAATCACTGGTGACTGGAACACAAAGGTTGGAAACAAAGAAGAAGGCTCAGTACTTGGAAAATATGGTCTTGGTGACAGAAACGAAGCTAGAGATCGCATGATAGAATTTTGTCAGACCAATGACCTTTTCATTGCAAATACATTTTTTCAATATCATGAACGGAGATTATACACATGGACTTCACCAGATGGAACATACAGGAATCAAATTGACTACATATGTGGAAAGAGACAATGGAAAAGCTCTGTACAAAATGTCAAAAGAAGACCAGATGCTGACTGTGGGTAAGACCATCAACTTCTCATATGCAAGTTCAAACTGAAGCTGAAGAAAATTAGAACAAGTATATGAGAGCCAAGGTATGACCTTGAGTATATCCCACCTGAGTTCAGAGACCACCTCAAAAATAGGTTTAATGCATTAGACACAAATGACAGGAGACCAGAAGAGTTGTGGCATGACATAAAAGACATCATTCAAGAAGGAAGCAAAAAGTTCTTAAAAAGACAAGGAAAAGGGAAAAGACCAAATTACATGTCAAAAGAGACACTGGACCTTGCCCTGGAATGTTGAGCAGCTAAAGCAAAAGGAAGACATGATGAAGTTAAGGAACTAAACAGAAGATTTCAGAAAGCAGCTTGAGAAGACAAAAACAAATATTATAATGACATGTGCAAGGAGCTGGAGGCAGAAAACCAAAAGTGAAAAACATGCTCTGTGTTTCTCAAGCTTAAGGAAGTGAAGAAAAAATTCAAGGCTCAAGTGGCAGTAGTGAAAGATTCTACAGGGAACATATTAAATGATGCAGGAAACATCAAAAGAAGATGGGAAGAATACACAGAGTCATTATACAAGAAAGAATTGGTAGATGACCAACCATTCCAAGAGGTTGCACATGAAGAGGAACCAATGGTGTTGAAGGATGAAGTGGAAGCCGCCTTGAAAGAACTGGCGAAACACAAGGCTCCAGGAATTGATGGGATACCAGTAGAGATGTTTCAACAAACAGATGCAGCACTGGAGGTGTTAACATGTTTATGCCAACAGATTTGGAAAACAGCTACTTGGCCAACTGACTGGAAGAGATCCATATTTGTGCCTATTCCCAAAAAAGGGGATCCAACTGAATGTGCAA
>VMDO01020247.1:0-37968 GCA_007922755.1 Pedetes capensis | reverse complement strand
GGGTTGTAGCTCAGTGGGGGGATGCAGCTCTGTGGGGGGATGCAGCTCAGTGGCAGAGTGCTTGCTTAGCATGTGTGAGACTCAGGGTTTGACCCCAGCACTGCAAACGAACAAACAAACAAATAAGGAGAAAAAATTTCTAAAGTGGTGAACACTTCTTAGTTAAGGAAACCGAACATATTGTCTTCTGACTGAAATGCCTTCCACTCATGTTTTACACTCGATCTTAGCCAAAAGGCTGAGAAGTGATTTCCTCAAGTCTCTTTTTAGAAGTGCTTTCATTTTTTTTCTCTCCCAAATACAGATGTGCCTGGCTCTGTGACAGATGCAAAGTACTGGGAACCTCAAACGTTAGTTTCAAAGGACACTACTTTTCACAGAAGGCCCAGCCTAGCAGTGAGAAATGCATCCCGTGTGCAACCCCATAACCTGCACTCTGGGTTCTCCCTGCAGAGGGCTTGGTTAACAAGCCAGTTCTCTGAGGCAGAGACGGGCATGGCTCCACAAATGCCAGCCCTGTGGGTCTGGGATAGCAGAGCCCACAGATGTGTTTACAGCCAACCCTAGACAGCCAAGGATGAGGTTTCCTTTCTCTGTAAGTCCAGGAGTGACATGCAGTAGCCTCAAAACCAACCCACAGAAGACATTCTAGATAAACTGCTAAGAGGCTGTGCTGCCACAGGAGGTGACTTCAAGGCTCATAGTCGGCTGTAGTCGGCTTCTACACACTAGAGGCTCTGGATGAGGGAGGAGCATAGGGGTCTGTCCACAGACTGCCCCAAAGTGTAGGCGTTGAGCACACACAGGTAGATTTCAGGAATACCCTGTCCTCAGGAAGTTTACAATCTGGCTAGGGAAATAAACTCTCTCCTCTGAAAAGCAAAGTGTCAGCTGGTGTCTCGCCACGGTCCTAATGTGAGGCCTACGGAGCGGGACGTCTTCATAGCTGGGCCATCGCATGGTTTTCTTGCTCTAAAGTTCAGGCTGAGAGTCTTGTGCAGTGAAAACCAGTGCTTACCTACATCCCATACAGAAACACAGGACAAGTGAGCAAGTGAGTTAATCTAACCCTGCTGAGTCCAACACCATCTAGACACCTCCATGGAGATGTCTAGGAGGCTGGACACTCAGGTTTCGAGTCCAGAGGGGAGTCTGGGCCATGGACATGAACGTGGGGATCTCACAGCTGGTCTGGGGAGTAAGGTAGGATGAACCTGGGGTGAGACTGAGGACAAACCCACAGAGGAAGCCATGAACAAAGAGGAGCAGAGCCACAGCTGCTGCTGGTGGAGGTGACGACATGGAGTCTGCAGGTCACTGGAGTCAGCAGAGGCCTAGAGAGGTCCTGAGAGGGTCAACTCTGGGACGAGTCACCACAGAAAAAGGCACACTTCTAATCATGGGTAGGAAATGGGAGTGGGGACTAGGAGGTGCTGACCTTACTTCTGAGCCTGGAATGGGAGAGGCAGGGGCCTGGGGCCTCTGGCCACAGTGGAAGACACGTGAGGCTCTGCCTGACCTGGAAAATGCCCACCTAGAGTGTGTGGCCACTGTGGCGAGGTGGTGCTGCCTCTCTGTGATTCAGGTAGGTTAAAAAGTGTGTGGGGCACTGCTAGATCCAACAGTGGCCACACACCTCCAGACGGCTGTGAGCCT
Organism: Pedetes capensis; assembly: GCA_007922755.1. Classification (NCBI taxonomy): domain Eukaryota; kingdom Metazoa; phylum Chordata; class Mammalia; order Rodentia; family Pedetidae; genus Pedetes; species Pedetes capensis. Next base: position 36,312 of record VMDO01020247.1, on the reverse strand, counting down.
CTGAAGCCTCCTTTCAGGGAAGAACAAAACACAAACCAAAGGGCAGAGAGGCAGCAAAGGAGGTGGTGGGAGGCTGTGGATACAACAGGCATGAAGGGCCACAGCATGCTGGGTGGGCCCAGGGGCTGCCTGCGGAGGGGCATGTCTGGGCCAAGCCCAAAGGGAGGAGAGACCTGGAGCACGCTGGGTCCTGGGAGGGGCCTCCAGGCTGCCAGAGCAGGTGAGGGGCAGGACCGGCTAGGGCAGGGGATGGCACTCACTTGCTCCTGAACTTCCAAGTGTGCCACTCATTCCTCCACTCAGGCAGCAGCCTCTTGTGGACAGACAGCACCTCAGCAGCTCAGGGACTCCGGATATGCATGGCCAGCACCCCTTCCAGAGGCCTCTCCCTGGATCTCCAGGAGGGTTTCTGGAGGCCAAGAGCTAGTGTCTTTTGTCTTATTGTCCCCAGAAGAAAGGACCCTCACTCCCACCACTCAGCCCCAGCAAGCAGGAAAACCTCTGCTAGAAGAAGTTTCCCTCCTAGTGTTGTTTGAACTGGCAGACCTGAACCTGGCTCACAAAACCCCTCAAACCTGACTCAGGCCTTTGAGCCATGAACTATTCTTATTTAAGGAAAAGAAAATCGGTGACAAGACGGCCCAACTCTTGGAGTTCAGATGCCCTACATCTAGAATAAAGTGTTACTTTAAAAAACAGGTATTCTGCTACCATATTTGTGCTGAAATATAAAGAAGGCATCTCACCTGTATGCTTCTGAGCTCAGGAAGTGTGCTAAGTGGCTGGCCCAGAGCACGGGCCCCACGTATGTCCCAAACACCGTCAGAAATGTGGCTGGAACTTCCATGTAGGTATCTAAGCCCACAAAGCCTGCAGAGACGTCAATGGTGGCGATGTTGTTCGAGTTACCCTGGAACACAGGTGGTTAGGGCTGACACTGGCCTCACAGCACACAGCACCGAGCACCCCTACTGTAGTGTGGAGCACACACAAGGCATGGATGACCAAACCAGCGACGACCCATGGTCAGAGGGGCTAGAGGACCTGGTCTTAGCCAGTAGTCAGACGGCACAAGCCATTTACCCGACTACCTGCCACATCAATCCAGGCTTAGGAGGAGTGAAGAGAAATAACCTGTGCAGAAACACCTCTCGTGGAGAACCACGCACACACCAATCTGCCTCCTAACTGGGGCAATCTCACCCTTTCTTCCAGAATCATCGACTGCTCTCAAGACAAGTGCCCTCTGCATGAAGGGGGTCCATGAAGCTCTGTGGGGTGTAGCGGCAAGGCCCAGATGAGGGGGATGCGAGGCTGAAAGCCAAGCACTGTCCACACAGTAGGACCCCTGGATGCTGCTGTGAGTGTGAGGCAGAAGCCAGGCTAATAAGCTGGGGAATCAGCAACTGCTGACTCAGGACTGACTTCCCTGCTGCTGCTGAAGGCGTGGTTGGTTACAGCCTAGCACTGCTGGGTAATACGACATGGGATGTGGGGGCTGATGCCATATGGTTCATTCTATGCATGAGTGGGAGCTGAGGTTTAGCTGAATTGGTAGAGTGCTGCTCCACACTCCCTGAGTACCCAGGTTCGATCCCCAGCACCACAAAAAATGGGAGAAGGACGTGGCAATCTACCTCCAAAGCAATCCCAAAACAACCAGCTATTGAGAACCCTATGAGGGTCGCTATGAGTTGGACCCGACTTGATGGCATCTAACAACAATGACACATGAGTGGTGGGATTTTGGATTGAAGAAAAGGAGCTCCTGAGATCTTGCCTTGCTCCACTTCTGGTCCATCGATTCTGATGGCCTGCCCTCTGGTCCACGAGGCCCCTCCTTTGATACTGACAACACTTGCAGTCTGATAGCACACGTGAGCCTACCAGGCCCAGCTGTGACCCATTACAACTGTGCTCCCTGGCTCCACAAGCTCAGTGGCAACTCTCTTCCCTTCCCTGGTGACTGTGGTTCCAGCAGCAGCTGGGGGGCTAGGTGTTTGCAATGCCACCTCTACACAGCACAGCCCTGCACTCACCCCAATGCTACTCTTACCGTAGGCCTGCTCTGCTGTGACCCCTATCACATGGCTCCCCCAACCACTGTGCTTACAGTGCACTCTAGTCTCCTCACTCCTGCTGGGGGGCCCCTGCCTAGGGAGATTGCAGAGAAGCTGGCAGAAGATGGGAGGGCAGGATAGGTGGCCTGCTGAGGATGGAGTGGGTGTGGCTCCTGGAGCTTGATGGTGATCACCGGACGGTCAGAAGGCACAGTGGGGGTGACCTGCAGCTCAGCAGCGCGCAGCACATGCTGAACGGGTCAAGGCTTGACTTGCACTAACTCATCATCCTCGAGGACCCTTGATGACAGGGTGTACCATCACACCCACTGTACAGGAAAGAAAGCAGGACACAGAGACTGGGGACCTAGTGCAGGTGGAGGGCCAGCGACCAGAGCCACGTACCCACATGCCCAGTCCCCATGTTGCTGAGGAGGCACACTGAGGACCTGTGAGGGTGGGAGTGGGTGGGGGGAAGACAGGGAGCTTATGAGGATGGATGAGGGACAGGGTTAGAGCAGCCTGTCCGCACGAGGCCCAAATCTTCGCCGATTTGGTTTCTGATGGATCACCAGCACCTAGATGGGCACCTGCTACACTGGATAACGAGGGCCCCTGTGTGCAGGCGCATGGTGATGTGTGTGTCTTTACACACTGCCCTAGCTTCATCTTGCAATACTGTGGAACCTGGGCCATGCCTGAGAGCAAACTGATTTCTAGAAGCTGTTTCCTTACCCAGCTTAGTGGCAGGGCCAGATTCCTGACTCTACCACAGTCCAGTCCACCCCTAGTGCTCAGAAAGGAAACTAAGGCACAGAAGGTTCCCTGGTGGGAAGTGTTGGGCTCCGGTGTTCAGGCTGGTGGCCACACGCGTTCTGCTAATGGTGTCCATGTGCCCCTACCCTCCACAGGTGCCACGTCCATGGGGGAGCTTGGCTGGCCTATGGGAAGACAGGGTGGAGGGGGTGGGGTGGGCCAGGGAGTGCCACAGTGGGCTCAGCCCAGGGCTGGTCTTAGTCTGGTCATGTTACTCAAGGACCTATGGATTTCTCTAACCTCATCCACCTCCTTTGGGCTCTGGGTTCAAGGACAGATGAGGCAAGCTCTGCAACCAAAGGCTGCTCTGTGGGTGAGGCGGGGGGCACAGGAAGCCGTGAGTGAAAGACAAAGACAGGGAAGAGGCCAACCACTGCTGGACAAGCCTCTGGAGCTGGGCAGAGAAGGAAGAAGCTGGCAAAATGTCCCATAGATAGTAGTTCCTTAGCCAGGAAGTGGGCTGGGAGGGGCTCTGTGGTGAGCCACACCCTCTCCGGGGACAGTGGAAGGAATTGGATTGCTTAAAGGCCTACGAGGTGTCCCCCTGCCCACCATAACTGAGGCAAGGTTGGGTCTGCCTGGGATGGGTCTTTAACTTAGCAAGACCCTGTCTCAAAAAAATAAAAAATAAAAAATGTCCTGTGGGTGCAGCCCAGTGGCAAAGCACTTGCAAGGTATGTGTGAGGCCCTGGGTTCAATGCCCTAAGTACCACAAAAAAACAAAAACAAAAATAAGAAAATCTGCCGGGTGTGGTAGCGCACGCCTGTAATCCCAGCAGCACGGGAGGCAGAGGCAGGAGGATCGCAAGTTCGAGACCAGAGGCAGTCTGTGTAATTTAGCGAGACCCTGTCTCAAAAAGTAGAAAAATGGGCTGAGGGTGCAGCTCAGTGGTCCAGCTCTTGCAGAGCATGCAAGTGTGTGGCCCTGGGTTCAATCCCCAGTACCACCAAAAAAAAAAAAAAAAAAAAAAAGAAAAGAAAATAAAAAAACAAAACAATAATACCACTAGGGAGAAGTACTGATGATCTTCTAGGACCAGAGGGACTAATAACTGCAATGGGGGCATCTAATGGTCCCCCATGCGGACAGCCTGGACCCCAAGGGAAAAGGCGTGAGGAGGCATGTTTACTATATTCATAAAATAAAGCATGTGAAAGACTTGATGGGTTTCCCTAACTCAAATAAATTGATCCCTGTCTCACACTTCAGAACAATGCACTGTCTCATGCACCCGAGCAGCCACACTGAGGACATCTTTTTACAATGACTAACCATACTTTTATCTTATAAAACATACATGATTTAAGCATAATTTACTCTGTAAATGACAGTTCTTTCACTGAGCAAATAATACTTTCCATCTTCTACAATTTTTCTCAAAGAAAAACTAAAAGATAAGTGATATAAAAAGTTAATAGTTTTCTACCCACAATAATAATGAAAACCTACCTGGAAATAGAAGAATGCTTGGCCAAACCAATAATGCATGACAGTGATTTGGGCTGCGTCATGTCTCAGGGGCTTCCAGGTGAACTTGGTCATTACAGTCTGAATCACGAGACTAAGTGCTAACACTGGAAGATTGTGTGGCCTCAAGAGCAATGCTGCCAAAAGAACTAATCCACTATATATCTCCCACAAACCTACAGTCTTGATTTTGGAGTCAGCAGCAATGACTTGAGATTTAAGCAAATCTTTGGTGCCCGTGAACAGAATGCCAAGGACAAAGACATAGACAAAACGAGCTTCAATTATACCCCTAAAAAAGAAAGCAAAACTAGTTAGATCCACTTGCACCAGCTAGAAAATTCAAATACATATTTTCCCATTAAAAACACATAACCCTATGCATTCCCACCTCTCTGCACAGGTGCCTCCAAGGAGCACCCTGCAAGGCTAACAGGCAAGTCCTGCTGTGCACCTTCCTAACGGTGTTAGCTCTGGAGAAATCCTGCTCCTGTGGTCGAAGGGTCATTTGGTTGCCAGACCAGAGCCATGCCCTTGCAGCATCCGAGGAAAATCATCCACCTGCTTTCCACAGTTAATGTGAAAAAAATATTGTCCTAGTGTAAGACCCAACTGTCAGAAACTTCCCTTAGTTTGTAAATGCTAACTGTGCAATTGAGCGTGTTCACAGCCAAGCAGATTTAAAAAAGGCTTGTATATTTACATGTATACCAGTGGATAAGGTGCAGTGGTCCAAACTGGTCGGTGTGGGCTCTGCTGCTCACTAGTTCTACTGTTTGGGACAATTAACACTTTTGACACTCAGCTTCATTATTTGTGAAAAGAGCAGAAAGTGGTATCCACACCTTACATGTAAATACTACAAAATATTATTAATTTTAGCCCTTTGTTTAAGTCTGTAAAGGATACAATCTATGATACTATGCCCAAGAATTTCTTTGTATGAAACATATATATTCTTAAAACATACTATTTTAAATAAATTCTATAAATGAAACATTTTATGTACACTACAAAAGATGGCCACTTAAAATAATGCTGAATTATCAACATAATAATGTATGTTTGGAAAAATGAATTTTCCTATATCATGTTTTCTTAGAAAGGATTATGCAGTGAGCTGGGCATGGTGGCACACATCTGTAATCCCAGAAGCTTGGGAGGCGGAGACAGGAGGATCACAAGCTTGAGACCAGAGGCAATCTGCATAATTTAGCGAGACCCTGTCTCAAAAAGTAAAAAAATGGGTGGGGGGTGCAGCTCAGTGGTGCAGCACTTGCAAAGCATGCAAGCATGAGGCCCTGGGTTCAACCCCAAGTACCGCGGGAAAAAAAAAGAAAAAAAAAAAAAAAGAAAGGATTATGTAGTAAAAAAGTTATTTTCTTTTGTTTTATCAGTTTAATTCAAACAATGTGGGCACTGTGTGCCATATGCAGGGCAGTGTGGCTCTGGCTGAGGAGCTGGACTCAAGTACCTGACAACCCCTGGCCAAGTGTGTCCTAGCATGAAAGCTAAGAACAGGGCCATGTGGGTTCCAATAAGGCAGAAGCCAGTAAAGATTGGAGCCATCAAAGACGCTTCAAAGAAGAAAAGGTCCTGGGCTCTGTACCAGCAGGTGATGACCAGACAAATAGATGGAGAAGAAGAGGGAGGGCATCAGACACCTCTGAGAGGCCTTTTCCCTAACCAGTCAGTGCTTCTCACCACCCCCCGGACCTCTACTTGATTCCAGCCATGCCTGGGCTTCTGAGTGGGGGAAAAATGAGGTGTTAAAGGCAAAGGATCTTAGAATACTGGATAAATCTAGAATCAGAGCAGATATGGAATCAGGGTAGATCTAGAGCCAAGATATCTTTAGAATCAGTGTAGACAGGGAGAGGCATGGAAGCAGTTAAAAGGAAGGATTGTGTAGAGAGAAAAGGCACACTGGCTATTTTTTTGGACACTAACAAAGGACACACTGCAGTTAACAGGGAAGGGAAGGGAAGGGAAGGGAAGAGAAGGTGATCACAGTCGAGATTAGTGATGCTGAAATCAGGTGCACAGGTGTGGGAGGAAGTGAGAAATTCATTTGTGCACTATACTTTGAGATTAAACAAATATCCTTGAATGTAACATCCAACCTTAACATCTGCCCAAAGTCTCAGGCTCCAAAGTGAATAGCCTCTGAAACATCTCCTCAGAATGTCCCTGGCACCTGGTACCTGCTTCCTCTTCCTGCTTCCTCTGACCTCCTGCCTCAGGTGAAGGCCACCACATTGCCAGGTACACGGCACTATATCAACTCCCACTTCCCAAACCTGTCAGCAGGTGTTTCCTGGTGTGCCCCTGACGCTCTAGCTGCCCACACAGCCTAGTCACAGCTCTTGGCTCTCACTTGGACCTTTTGTTTGACTAGAAAAGCAACTTTTGTTAATTCTAGACATCTGTAAGTACAAAAATAAGTAAAAAGGAAGGCTACAACCCACCTATGATCTTGGGTCCTAAATACAATCACCAATATTTTATCTATTCAGTCTTTGATGTGGACATGATAAATAAAAGAAGTTGGTAAGTTGGAGTCATACCACAGTTTTACAGCCTATTAGCTCCACAGCTGACAGCTCCAGGATCCCACTATGGAGTGTTAACATACTGCAAGGCTTACCCCACTTATGGGACAATCGCACTGTTCCTTACTTTTTAAACGGTAAATGGTGCTTCAGCGAGCATGACTGTGTCTAATGCCAGCTGCCCCTATGCTTGCTTTCTCGAGGTACATTAGAGAAGAGAGATGGCTGCATTGAGAGGGTCAGCCACATTTTGCAACTTTCCCTCTGATAGTTCTGTCCAGCCACCTCCAGGAGTTCCACCATATCCCACTAAAATAGAAGAGTGGCCACCTGGCATACAAAAAAACAGACTCATGATCAAGCCCTTCTGGCTGGCACAGTGTAAGTTCCTGGTCCCTGTGGACCTGCACTGTGAATAATGCAGATGTTCTGTTTCCTTACCCAACTGCCAGGGAGTCTCCACTCACTGTTACCACCTTCATTTCTGCAGCCACGCCTAGACTGAGCAAAATCAAGGCCTGGAAACTGCATGTTGCTGTTAAACTTAGACATCAACCTACATCTCATTCATCAATCATATGAGATCCCTGAAGGTTTTACTAATTCAAAAAATAAATTTCGATGACTTTATTTCCAAGTTATTTGTCTGTCTCCTAAAAGAGTGCTAATGAAGTGGCTTTTTTAGCCAGGCTACAAAGGCCTGGGGTTTAGCTCAGCTGATAGAGTGCTGCTCTATATTCTCTGAGGCCTTGGATTTGATCCCCAGCACCCCAAAAAAGCGAGAATGTAATCCACTCCTGAAGGATCCTGAAATAATCATCCCTTGAAAACTCTATGAACAGTAGAGAAGCACTGATATAGGGCTGGGCACAGTGTCAGGGAGTGTTTTGTTCTGTTGTACATAGAGCCGACTCAATGGCACTTACCAACAACAATGGCTACTGATGAAATCACCATTCACAAAAAACAAACTCCAGTATTCTAAAGGTTGGGATGCCATTTTTTAGTACATAAAATACTAAAATATCTCTAAAAGCAAACCCTTGTGTCTCCTGCACACTTACTTTGAAATGCCTTTGTTGTCCGGTTGCCATGGGAACAGCACATTCCCAATGGCTGCTCGGTAGCAGAAGACACCCAGCAGCCCGAGTGCCAGGGCTGCCTTGGACACAGGGGAGCACCCTCTCTGAACCAACATGAAGATCACAAGCAGGGAGAGGGCGGCCAGGCTGGAGAGCTGCACTTTGTGGTCAGAGCTGAAGTAAGATGGAAAATGGCAAAATTACTACCAAATGGAACTGGTGGATCGACGCGAATCTGCGCTGAGGGGCTTTCAAAAAGCTCTATTAGAAAGGTGATTTTTTTAGAATGTAAAAAAAAAAATCAGCTATTTAAATTCAAACAAAGTTCTTAAAATATCATAAATAGGACTATCAAGCTGAAGTCTCACCTCTTACTCACAGACAGGCTCAGGGCTAGGTAGTGAGGTAGTTTTGTCCCCCAGCACACTAATCTACTACATCCTCTCACCTTGGCCTCTGCCACTCCATCACACAGACTGGCTTACTTGGCCCCAGCCTCTGGCAGGCTGCTGCCCTGGTAAAGAGGAGACAGGGCCAGCAGGCACAGCAGAGCTGGGAAAGCTGGCTCTCTTCTGTTATTCAGCCTGTGCTCACAAAGCTTAGACATATTTAACAGCTGCTAAATGGATGAGTAAATATTCTGACAAGGTGTATATAGAGATGGAAAAGGACTTTAGAAAATTCAGAGGAAGCCAGGCGTGGTGGCACATGCCTGTAATCCTAATACTCAGAGACTATGGCAGGAGGATTGCTACTTCAGGGCCAGTCTGAGCTACCTCATAAGACCTCTCTTGGAAAAAAAGCAAAAGCAAAAGCAAACAAAGAAAACAATTCAGAGGAAAGATGTGGCTATGTCAGGAAGGAGGGAATGATCAGGACCACAGGCCTCAAGCTGAAGGGTCACTTGAAAACTCGTTTATTGTTGTGCTTTAAATTGCACATGTCTAAGGCCTGCAGCCGTACCACGGTGGCATCTGATCCCATCAGATCTCAGAAGCTAAGCAGTGTCGGGTCTGGTTAATACTTGGATGGGAGACCACCTGGGAACACCAGGTGCTGTAGGCTTGGGAGAAGGACCTGGCAACCCACTCCCAAAACACAATCAGCTATTGAAAACCCCATGAATAGCAGAGAAGCTGTAACAATACTGTTTCACCTGTTGTGCGTAGGGTTGCTATGAGTCGGACACTGACTTGATGGCACCTAACGACAACAAAGTTTTTTCTGGATTGCTGTGCACTGCCACGGAGGAGGCAGGTTTAGACCCCTTGGAAGAGTAGGCAGCAGCTGGGAGGTACGAAACTGCTGCCTCTTTACAATGGCAGGAATGATCCAGCGGTGTAGGGAAAATTCAGGATGCTGGAGGCGGCATGTCCATAGCCTGAGAACATGCTGGACACACAGGCCTAATGCTTCACTTTTCCAGAAAAGTAGTAAGTGAGTTGTCACTGTGCTTTTCTAGGACCTGGTGCTCCCTAACGCACCAGCCACTTTACATGGCCCCTCACTAGCTCTGCCCTTTCTGTTTCCTTAGCTCCAAAGTAGGGACCAGTTGATGTCCTCTCTCCAGGGCTGCTGTGCAGGAACATGGCAGGCACAGGAAAGATGGCAGCCACCTTGGGATTTCTGAAGCTTGCTAATTTAGTTAGTACTTGGGGAACTTCCCGAAAGAGCCACTCGGTCAGAAGAACCCATGAGTCCTGCTTCCAATGCCGGTTTCTAGGCGTCTTCTAGAGGGATACACAGGGGCATGGCTCCTGAGCTCTCATTAGGCCTGGGCTTTATCATTCACTTTTATTTTTCCACCTTAGCAGATATAAAACCATGCCACAGTTATCAACTTGAAATTGTCTAAGCATTAGTGGGAAGAGTGCTTCTCTATCCTTTGTGCTACAATTTTATAGAGTTTTGCACAGCAAGCAGAAAGTGGCCCTTGTCTGTTTCTCTCTGTGAACACTTGCACTTTGCTGTTCTCTTACTTTATCTTCTTGAGTCGTTATTACCTAACAATTAAAATTTAAAATATAGCTAAGGCTTGACTTCTGACCCAGCTTCTTTCATTTACTTAGTCCCTACTTAAAAACCTCTCCATCTGCTATACTTCCTCCTGGCTCTGCAGCCACAGTGCGAGGCTCAGCAGGTGGCTGGAGCTCTACTACGCGCTCTGCCCTTCAGGAGTGGAGCGAGAGGGATGGGGGAGAGGGGAGCGGAGAAAGGAGAAGCAGAGGGCGAAGCTGCTCCAGAGGCAGGAGGCCTCTGCCTGCCAACCTCATCCTTCCTGCCCATGGGTGGTGGTGCTCAATGGGACATTACGGGCTTGACCCCAGAACTACGTCTTTATCACAATGATCATTTAAAAAGTCATAGGTGAGTAGGGCATGGTGGCACATGCCTGTAATCCCAGCAACTCCAGAGGTGGAGTCGGGAAGATGGTGAGTTGGGGCCACAGGCCTCAACACAGCCTATGTAACTTAGCAAGACTCTGACTCAAAAACAAACAAACAAACAAACAAACAAATAAATTGGCCGGGTCGGGGGCAGCCCAGTGGTAGAGCTCTTGCAAAATGTGTGTGAGGCCCTGGGTTCAATCCCCAAGTACTGCAAAATAAATAAATAAATAAATAAATAAATAAATAAATAAATAAAATTCACAGGTTTTCAATCATGAACAATTACTGTGATTCAGCACTAATAAATCAAACCTATTAGGCTAGCCTCACAATGATTGACCTTTAAACACTGATTTATAGGTTATGGTATATTTTTCCATTTCTTCAGATCTCAAATATTATCCTACTCTTAATCTGAAAAAGGGCTGGGATTTAGCTCAGTGGGTAGAGCGCTGTGCTGCAGTCTCTGAGGCCCCGAGTTCAATTCCCAGCACCGCAAAAATGGGAGAAGGGCCTGGCAATCCACTCCCAAGTCAATCCCGAAGCACTCAGCCATTGAAAACCCTATGAGGGTCACTATGAGTCGGATACCGACTCGACGGCACCTAACAACAACAACAACAACAGTCTGAAAAACAGGCCTAAATGTAGAAAAAGAAGACCCGGCATGTGACTGTCCAGCTCATATCCAGGGGCTCGTGCTCACCTGGTAAGCCAGTGGCCAAGGTCAGGCCGGTGGGCCCCCTGTACTCCTGTCTGGTTCAGGGACCGCAGCAGCCGGCAGCAGGCCAGGACCAGCCACGGACTTATCAACACTGTCCACTGCTCACGGCATCTAAGTGCTTCAGAGTGGGAGGGCTCCTCGTACTTTCTGCTGGGCTCAGGGGCACTGAAGCCTGTGCCATCCTGCAGTGGGTGGATGGCTCGCTCACACTCTTGCTCCACATACAAGTGATGCTGAGGCTCACAGCTGTCTCCCAGAAAGTAACTCCTGCAGGCTTCCTGGCTCAGAGCCAGACACAGGGTGTTGACAAGGAAGTACCAGGTCTGGTGCTCCTCCTCCACGAAGCTGCTGGCGCCCAGGCTCAGGACGTGGCCTGCCGTGCCCAGCAGGAGGAGGAGGTCCACCTCTGACCACCCCCAGCTGGAGGGAGCTACATTCTGTAAGGAGAAAATGCATTTCATGAGGGATGATCTGAAAATTGCATACATGTCTCTGTGTGGGCTGAAGTCCTTGCTCACAGCGAATAATCCCCTACAACAGACATCTGCTGTCCCTTAGGCCCAGAGTCCACTGCCTACTCTGAAGCAGCCATCTTTCTTTGGGAACACAGCCCATCCTCCTGTGGCATAGCTTGGGCGAATCAAAATGCCCTCATGCTAGCCAGAGGGACATGGACACAGGGGCTTTCTTTACCCTGGACTGTAAGTTGCAAGCTCAGTGGCAGAGACGGAAAACAGTTAGGCCTTCAGGGCAGTGATGGAGCCCAAAGCACTGTCCCGTGGCTCCTCATCCAGCCCTCACACTCTCTCTTCCATGCTACTTCCTTTCTCCATGAGTTTTCTAGAACTCCATAGTTTCCACTATACTGGTTACTTCTGTTGAAATGACAGGTCGTACCACAGTACTGTGTCTTAAATTGAGTTATGGTTTGGACACGAAATCTCCCATCAAAACTAATGCATTGAAGGCTTTGTCCACAACTAGAGGGTGCCAATTTCATCAATGGATTAATTCACTGATGAGTTCGTAGCTGAATGGGCTATGGAGGTGAGGCCTAGATGGAGGAAGTGGGTTCCTGGGGGTGTGCCCTTGAAGGGCATATCTTGTTACTCGGCCTCCCCTTGCCCTGCACTTCCTGGAGGCCACGAGGTGACCAGGTTTCCTCCATCATGCCTTCCTGCCATGATGTTTCTGTCTCACCACAGGCCCCAGCAGAAGAGCCAGTCTAGCATGGTCAGAAACCTTTGACGCCATGAACCAAAAAACGTCTTTCCCTCCTTAGGTCATTGTTCTCAGGTGTTTTGTCACAGTGACAAAAGGCTAGCTAACAAATTACTAACAGTTCAAGATGAGGAGGCGACTGTTGTCATTTATTTTCTGATAATATCATGTGCAGTGAGGTACACAGAGAACCAGGTAGGCTCTAGAAATGGAAATGTGGACAAAGACTATCCCAGGCCTAGGAATACGGCGAGTGCCTAGACACAGACACATAGCAGAGGTCCTCTAAAGGCCCCATAAATGGGAAGAGGACAAAGGCTGCATGGGGTGGAGGCTCTGGCTATTGTGACTCTGCTGCAACTGTCCGTCTCTTCCTCACTGCCCCCCACCACCCAGCTAATGAACTGAAGGTACAAAGCCAGAGAACAAGAATTCCAGAGGAAAATGTCAGCCTTGAAAAGAAAACTGAACTTCATGAGGCAGAACAGAGGAAGACCGGGCCAAGCCTGCTTTCGAGTCTCCTGAGTGTCCACCTGTTGACTGCCCCTTGACTATACTTCAGACACCTTTTCCAAGACTCGGGTGCATGGGCTCCCCATCCTCCATGACCAAAATCCCTAGCATCTCTTCGGATCTGGACCAGGAACCCTCTTTCCAACTGAGAAGGAAAGCATGTGACCTGACCATACGTCAGAGTGCTCGAGGTCAAGGTGCCCAGAGGCCTGAGATGGGCTGCTCAAGTCCTGCCCTGTTGTCCCTTTGGTGTGTGGCCTTTGCAGGGCACTGTCAGGACTGCACTGTTGGTATATACCATGAGTTCAGCCAGCATGGGATGAAGATTGACTGACATAAAAACAGCCCACACAGAAAGACCACGTCATGTGCCCAGGAATTGGTCATACCTTCCTCAGCAGAGCACCATCAATGACTGTCCTGGAAAGAGTAGAGACAATCGCACAGAGCAGCGCGGAAACCAGCACCATCACAGCCCCTGCTGCCAGCCACGGGAGGCTGCAGAGGTAGCATGAGCTCTCAGCTGAGGTGCACACCACGACGTGAATGGCCGAAAGAACCAGGAACATCAAATAAAAGAGTAGAGAAAACACGGGCGATGACAGGGGAACGTCCAGCTCTGCCCTTCTGCACAGTACCTGCGGGGTGCTGAGGAGAAGCAGGGCGAGAACCTGGAACAGAAAAACACAAGTGGCGTCCACAGCTGGCCAGGCGTGGAGCGGGCGACTTGAAATGAGCCCCTTCTGACTTGCTGCTCACAGTGAGAACAGAACAGACCGAAGGAAAGAACACACACACACACACACACACACACGAATACACACACATACAACACACACACACATACACACACAAGAACACACACACACAAGAACACACACACACAAGAACACACACACACAACACACACACACAAGAACACACACACACAACACACACACACAAGAACACACACACAACACACACACAAGAACACACACAACACACACACATACACACACAAGAACACACACACACAACACACAACACACACACACAAGAACACACACACAACACACACACATACACACACACAACACACACACACAACACACACACACATACACACACACAAGAACACACACACGAACATACACACACACACGCTTAGTTCCCTGCCAAAAATTCATGGCTTGATTTTTTTGGGGGGCAGTATGCACTGGGGGAGTTGAACCCGGGCCTTGCACATGCTAAGCATGTGTTTTATGACTGATCTACACTCCTAGCCCCCTTTTTTGGTTTATTTCATTTTTATTTGAGACAAGGCCTTGGTAAGTCAAATAGACTACTTCTGGCCTTGAACCTGATATCCTCCTGTCCCAGCCTCCTGAGTCAAAGGTATGCATTATGGTGCCTGTCTTATTTTTTTATTTTTTATTTTTTATTTTTTTGCAGGCCTGGGATGTTAGACCCAGGGCCTGGCGCTTGCATGCTCTGCAAGTGCTGGTTTGAGACAGGGTCTCGCTAAGTTACGCAGACTGCCTCTGGTCTCGAACTTGCGATCCTCCCGCCTCCGCCTCCCAAACCGCTGGGATTATAGGCGTGCACCACCGCGCCCGGCTCTTATTTTTTTTATCTCCTGTAAAAATGATGAGCGAAGCCACCTGACACCAGACAATACTTTGTGTACTGTCGCAAATCAGGGCACATAAAGGAAGAGCTAAGAAAATTCATATTTTTCATGTTTAGTCACACTGATGTTTTTTTCTTGAGACAAGGCCTTGTGTGCCCCAGATCGGCCTTGAATTTTTGATCCTATTACCCCAGCCTAGTGCTGGGATTGCAGGTGTGTGCTACCATGCCTGGCAGTAACACTGATATATATTTTTAAAACTATCATGTTCTGGCTGAGTTACCAAATCTATTTAATAGCTGAGCCATGCATATGTGAGCATCCGTACCTCTAAAACCATGACAGTCCCCACGGCCATCGAGTAGATGTCGTACTGGGCCACTTGTGTGCTCAAAGACAGACTCAGAGTCTTGAGTGCACCCAGGTACTGCCTGAGCACCTTGGTCCCCAGGCCAAGCAGGACGTCTGAGTGGTTTTCCTCCAAGTGCAGTCTGACCCAGTTCCCATGCAACCTTTCTGCCATTTTAAACTGCTCGAAGCCAGGGTCTACCAGAACAAAAAGATTACACGCACATGTCATGGACATACCTACTCAGAATTTCAGGGTATTTAGTTATTCTTGGCACAGTCTTTAGAATGCAAACCATCCATTCCGCTGGGGGGAGAGCTCAGCAACATATCAGTAAAACGGTAAAGCTGATGATGATGTGCATCCATCCACCACTGGCACCGCCAGGGCCTGGCCACTTGGCACACACGATATGGACAGAAACATCTGCCCACTGCTTAGCTTCCTTTTCTCCCTCCCTCACCTGGTTTTGTCTTTTTGTTTCTTTCTACTCTTCTTTCCTGTGCAACGTAAAAGCAATCCTGAAACACGTGATGCCAACAGGCCCAGGTTTTGTAGAACCTTCTTGTCCTCACGGTGTGCATGAGGACCCTGCTCCATCATGCCCACATCCCCTGCACAGGCTGGCTCTTCCGCCCTTGCACTAGCATCCCTGGTTCCTTAACTTCCTTCGTCCCTGACCTCCTCTGCAAGGTAGCACATTCCCCAGCCCCTCCCTGCTCGTGATGGCCAGTGATGCAGCTCGCATGTAATGCCAGGCTCTGGGACAGAGCCTAGCCTCACGGCTGCTACCTCCCTTTTGCTCTCAGTGGCTGTTACTGGAGGCCGGGTGCTAACGCCCCTCCTTTCCAAAACTGGCCTCTGAGTCTTTGCTAGATCATGTTTACTCATGTCTGGTAGCGTCTGCACACCAAGACTTCCTTTCTGAGACTCCCGGGGCTTTAAAAGGCACTTCGCACTCCAGCAGGGTCTTGGGTGCCTATCAACAGCCTTCCACCCAAGGGCTCTGTGCAGGGATTCTGTGGGCACCCTCCAGACCTCCTCACTGACAGCAATGACAGAACCCTTGCAGGCATTCCAATGCTCAGGTCCAGGGCCCACCAGCACCACCCTGGAGTGAACCCAAATACTTCAGGTCTGCCCTCGTTACTGCTGATGGATGTGACCCGGACTGAGAGCCAATGGCCAGCACCACTCTAAATAGCTCACTCACTTCCTCTCTGCCACGACCTATGAGGGAGGGATGAGCATCATGCCTGGTCTCCAGAGGTGGCAACAAAGTCAGAGGTAAGTCATTTTCCCCCTCAGAGCGAGGGGGAGAAAGCTGGAGTCTAAGCTCTGAAAGAAAGTCCACGTCTGGCATACTTGCTGCTGTACCACCCCAAAGCAGGGGCACCCCACAGCCTCCACAGAGACCCGTGTCTACACCCGACTGCCTCTCTGTCAAAGGGTTGCAGAGACCTGGGCCACCAGTGTCTACATCCCACAGCCTCAACAATGAGTCACAGAGATCTAGGGCGCTTGTGTTTATACCAAGCATCGTCTTTAAGTGGGTCACAGAAACCTGGCCACCTGTTCATGCGTCCAAAGAAATGCTTCTGAGGCACTGACTGCATGCCAGGTGCTGTCTTGAGCAAGAGATAATTTTGAGCAAACAGGTACAAGTCCTGCCTGCTTGAGCCTGGATCCAGTAGGGTCCATAAACACCCACAGGCATGGAAACACACAAGCGCAGGCTGTGAAGAATGCTATGAAGGAAAAGTAGATGGTGTAATGAGAGATTTATGGTAATGGAGAGAATTGATTTTAGACGGAAAGTAGGAGAGAGGGCAAATATGACATTTAAGCCAAATGTAAAGGATGCCCAGGAATTAACCAACTGAAGCTCAGGGGAAGAGCCTCCAGTCACTGCCACCACCATGTGTCAAGGCACTGAGGTAAGAAAACGCTGTTCCCCGCGCGGGCGTCAGAGTGGGCCGAGTGCTGTGGGGTCTACAGTATAAGTGTCAGGACCTGCACTGACAGTGTAGACACAGCCTCTTGTGGGTGCAGGACCCCGTGAAGTATTTCCTCATCCCAACAGGCTCATTTCCTTCCTCACTCTTGATTCCTCCCACTGTGACGTGTCTGAAACAGGTAAAAAAGCCTCCATTTTTGTTTTTGCTGGTGATTTTACTAGGAGAACGGGCACATATTAACAACAACAACAACAACAAGGCAAAACCGACCAAACCAATTGAAGTTATTTTTTAAAAAATGAAAGAAAAAGTAACAGCTGTGCCTAGTCTGGATTTAAATGTGTGCTGCAACCAGGCCTCACCTCCAACCAAGCCCCTCACCAGGGTCCTGGGTTAAGCACTGGCTCAGGAAGTCCTGCGCCTTGTCACATGTATCTCCCAGCCAGTCCTCAGCTGGCAGGGTCTGCCTTCCACATGTGACATTCACGGTACTCATCCTGCTGGCTGTACCCCACAACTTCAAAGGAAAATCTGCCAACATCACATCAAATGCTGCCTCAAATAGGAGTTGCCTCCTCTAGACACCTGAAGAAGCCCTAGGGTCAGACACGTTATGTGATGTGCCTGGACACAGCAGAGTAAACCATTTGAAAACGTGACTGAAATGATACACAGAGGGTCCCATTTCCATGGGAACTTTCCTCTAAGGATTCTTCCTATAGGCATATGTTGTGGTGGTTGTTAGGTGCCATCAAATTGTGTCCAACTCATAGTGACCCTCATAGGATTTTCAATGGCTGATTGTTTCGGGATTGCCTTAGGAGTGGATTGCCACGTCCTTCTCCCATTTTTGCGGTGCTGGGAATTGAACCTGGGACCTCAGAGACTGCAGAACGGTGCTCTACCAACTGAGCTAAATCCCAGGCTTATAGGCATATAAACACTCTTTAATATCCTTACTTTACTGATAAAAACACCTCTTGGTCTCACATCTGCCCAAACCACAGTTCACCTTCCAGCTGCCTCGCTGTTGCCCTTACCTGTGCCCACTCCCACCAGGCTTCCTCCCAACACTCCCTGTGAGCTGCTCCTGCAGTCACTAATGATCCCACATCGCTAGACCCAGGAGTTAGTTCTCAGTTCCTCATTTTATTTTATAGTATTCAACACAGCTGCCTCTCCTTCCGTGTTGAAATTCCTTCTTTTCATGGCTTCCTGGACACTCCCCTGCCCCATGCCCACCTGAGTGTCCTGTTTTGCGAACTTGCTCCTGCTACTGTCTTGCCCACTTTAGTGCATGGTCATCCACTCTTTCAATGTTCAGCTAAAACCCTGAAGTTGTCCCTTAGGCTGCAAGTCTTTTTGTGCCTTATATCCCAGTGCACCAGAAAATCCTGTTTCGCCACCTCCAAAACACAGCCAGAATGCAACCACATCTGGGCTCCACTGCCATGCAAGGCATCACTCCCTCACCTCTCACCTGTCTGGTCTCCTCCCACAGTACAGGGCAGAACCCCCAGAGGGAACCCAAAAGAGCCTTTGAAAATGCTTTGTAGTACTCCACTTTACCCAGTCATTTCCTGTACCCTCCTTCAGACACTCTGATGTCTCCACTACAGGACCCTGTGTTTCCCCACCCTCAGCCTGCAATTCTCTGTTCTGCACATCTGCTTCACAGCCAGACTTGCCCCGAGGGCCCTCCCCACCCACACTCCCCTTCCCTTCCCTGTTCATATTTTCCTAAGGTCCTTGTCACCCTCTGGCATCTATCAGGTGCTTTTTCCTTCCTCGCTCTGGAAGAGCCCATGAGGACAGAGATCTTGTAGCACTCAATGCTTTATCTCCAGTGGTTTTAATAGTCCCTGGTTTGTAAATAAGAACTTGGTAAGTATTTGTTGAATGAATAAATTTATGAAAGATTTCATTTAGTTAACTGCATGTGTGGGTGTTGCTAATGGTGGCTATTAAGGGTCAAAGAAAACAGGAATACAATATGCATAACTGAAGAGAGATGACGAAAAAGTAGTCCCATGACAAGCCACATGGCACAAAACCAATCGGAAAACACAAGGCTCAATAGAGAAGCACAGTCCTAACGTAAGGTGGAGCTACTGATCAGCTTACCTTTTTCATACGATGGTACATTCTCTTGCAACAGTTTGCTAAGCTGTACTGCATTTAAGTGTAAAAATCTCAGTTGTTCTCTCATTGGTTTTCCTTCTATAACTGGGAATAAAAGGCTCCCCACGCTGTCTTTTGGAACTGGCAAACCAAGTCCTATTGCTAGTGTTGCAGCCAAGTCAGTCTGCTGGACATGCTTTGGGGGTCGAATATCCCCTAGAGAAAAAGGAAACACTGCCAGTAAGAGGCTTCTAGAAGGTGGGAGATAGTAGTCATCCTTAAATTTGAGCCTATAGGGCTAATATAAGCCAAATACTCATCTCTTCAAAACATTCTATGTAGATTCACACAGAAACCACCTTCTTGTTTTTGGTGTCAAATTTACTGGGTTCTGCCTTTACATGATATATGACAACACATTGAGAAAGAGACAAATGCAAGTAATTTGGTGCAGCGTGACGCAGAGCAGGGCTGGGCACTGAGGTTGCATGTAGCCTAGCAGAAGCCAAGGGCTGGTCACTTTGGTGATGTCAACAGTCAGCAATAAAGGAGGGTGAGGGTGGGACCCTGTGGGTTCAGACTCCTCTAAACTTTTTGTTCTAGGCACAAACCTAGCCCTGACTGAGAAACCTGGCCTACCTTCCTGCTCCCCCTCTGTTGGCCTCAGCTGTGTCCACTCCCACTCAGCTTTCTCCCAACACTCCATGCGAGCTGCTCCTGCAGCTGCTAATGATCCCACATCACCAGACCCGATGATTAGTTCTCAGGGGCTCCTGAGCAGTACCAGATGCTTCTCTCATGAGAGAGGAATGAGGCTGGGCTGAGCTGGGCAGCACTGAGGACTCTGGCCACCCTACCAGCTCCTTGGAAGTTGAAGGGGCTCAGGCCCCTGCTTTGCCACTGGCCACCACAACCTTGGATGAGACTCAACCTAGCTAAGCTTTGTCATCTGTAAGGTGAGTGACCAGCAACCTTCCTGCTGGAAGCTGCAGAGCAGGTGTGCAAGGCTGCCTCAGCCACCAGAGAAGTCCACCCAGATGGCCTGCTACAGGGAGGTGCAAGGCTCTTGGATACTCAGGTGTAAGTCTGTAGAGATTTTAATTTAATTGTGGTAATTAGTGGCTATGTAGACTTTTCGTTTAGTCAAGTTCATTTTCTTATACAACCCTTAAATGATGGCTTCTGGGTTATGTTCAGAAAGAATTTTCTATTCCAAAGTTATTGTGTATTTTCTTCCAGGATACTCTTATAGTATTTTCTTACATTAAGTGTTTTGAGCTGAAAAAAAAAATCAAACACAACACAAATCCACCTTCAATTTTTATGGCACTCACTCTGAGACTGCTGCGTATTTACTGTGGGATAACACAAGCACACTACGTGAAATGTTCTAACTCTACGCAAACTGGGTTCTGAGAATCAGGACTCTAAGCTTGGGAGGAAGAAAGAATAGAGGCAAGATCTAAGGAGTTGATTTTATAGTTTTGAATGTGCACTGGAAGTGTCAATACAAACTCAAGATCATCTTATCTTAAAACATTTCCTTGCTCTATCCAGAAACCTGATGGCCACACATCAGTACACATCTCCAACTATGAGACTACAGACATCAAATATCACTTCCACTTGAGTGAACAGTGCACCTTAAGCTGGCTATGCCCCAGGATGGACTTGGGCATTGCAGCTGGGAACTCAGCACAACCAGAGAGCAGGACAGGGATCAGAAACCACTGAAGTCTTGTCTAAAGGCCTTGGCTGATACAAGGATGTTCCCATTGGCCAAATATGTGACAATATGAATATTAAGAAGAATAGTATCTACAATGAATGGAAATAAATCAAAATGCTTACATCCATGACGTAGATCACAATGTTAATTAAAAAAAACCAAACATAATTGGTCATAGGTGAAGAAAAATAGTGAACTCATTCATTGACTTGAAGCTAGTGATTAGGAAGAATAATCCATCATTTATTGTCTTCCTTATGTATGTAAATGGTTCCACCTGGGAAACTAAAAACTATGTGGGGGAACTTTCCTTACAGAGTTATTCTGGCTGCTCTGGTTTGAATGCATCTCCCAAAATGCATGCGATGGAACCTTAACTTCCAACACAGCAGTGCTGGGAGGTGGCCCCTTTTGACAGGTGTCAGCTCATGAGAGCTAATGGCACTATAAAATGGCTTGGTAAAGGGAGTTTGGTCCTTTTGCCTTCTACCTTCTGCTCTGTGAGACACATTGTTCCTCCACTCTGGAGGACACAATGGTTCAGGCACCACCTTTGAGGCAGGGATCAGCCCTCACTGGATGGTGGCACCTTGACCTTGGACTCCCAGCCTGCAGAATATGAGAAATAAATTTCTTTTCTTTGTAAATTATCTAGTCTGTGGGATTCTGTGATAATACTACAAATAGACTAAAGCACTGGCTACGTAATGAGAAAAATTAAAACACCACTCTTTGCAAACCCTATTGAATTAACGGACCCAGCTGGTCATCAATGGTGCCTGACATCACAATAAAGCAGATGGCCAGATCAGACCAAATCAGACCAGAACAAACCACCACAAACCAGACCACACATTCTGAATCTGCTCAAGACTCTGGCTCAAGAGATTCACAGGATGACAGAGGAGATCTCACCAGACAGAATAAAAAGCAAGCAGCAAAAACAGGAGACTGAGACAGGAGGACTTCAAGTTCAAGGACAGCTTGAGCTATAAAACAAGACCTGGTCTCCCCTCAACAACAACAACAACAACAACAAATCCAGACCATGGGAGACTCCACAGGACCAGTAACTGGGTTTTCACAATGTATGGATTTTATTTGTACCTAACTCAAATTAGGACAATTGAAGAGATATAGGCATTAGAAATCTGATACCATCTGGTGATATTAAAGAATTAATACCATTTTTGAAATGCGAGAATGGCACCAAGATTACAAAGAAAAAATAGTGCATGTTGTTCAGAGGCCTGGTCCCAAATAATAAAGAAGAAGGAACATGAGTGTGGACACAGGTGGAATGAGGCTGGCCATGAGTGGACAGCAACTGTTAAAGCTGGGATTGGAGACTTATGATACTATTTGGCTACCTATATAAGCCTCAAATTTTCCATAATAAAGAATGTTTTAAGGAAGTTAGAATGTTTTGGTGTGGAATTTGTAAGAGTTTAAAGAATGAGGTAGAAATACAGCAGCATGTCTTCCCAGTAGGTTAGTCAGGTGTACTAACATCTCTTACTGAGTGCCCTGTCTTTTCTCCACTAATCTGAGGGGCCACTGTTATCAAATGTCCTTTTACACTGGGGCCTTTTGTGGCCTCTTGATTTTGCTTCCCTGATGGGTTTGACCAGTTTTGTCAGTGCATACTATTTTAATAATTGTAACTTTGTAATGTGAACATAGCATATGATACGGTAGGTGGTCAGAAATGAGGCAGGTGGACACCAAAGGGTTAATCTGAAAATCTGAAGAAACAAAGTGGGAAGCTTGTGATCTTATGACAGCCAGGATAAAAATGTTTACACAGGATGCTTGGGCAGGCCTAACCCTAGAACAGATAAGATAGAAGGTGCTTGTTCCAGATGCCATCAAGATCAGGAATACCAGATAAAGATGCCTGCTCCAGGAGCTAACACAGGTGGGGTTTAGATAAGGAAACCTGCTCAGGATGTTTACATGGGGACCAACAGAAGAAGCAATATTCTTTATCTCACTGATAGTACTGGTCTCAGCTAGATGGACTCCTCACTTCTGGTCAAAGAGCATCCTAAACTTATCTACCTTCTCTAATATAACATTAGTATTGCATTTTTGACACCCTTGTGGGCTTTTCAAGTGCATCAGGCAACTGCATACACAAAGTCAGAAAACTCCCAGAGCTGGCAATCAAAAAGTAAAACTCCACCCCAGGGGACCCTAACCCCAGAGAAAACAATAAAAAAGCCCACACTGTGGCTGACTTGCTCACTCCTCTCTCAGGAGCCTGCTCTCCCTTTGAACTGTACCCTGTCTGTACCCTGACTCTGCTCTGGGTACACAGTGTGGTGAATTGCAGGGGTAGGAAGCTGGGTGCTGTGGTTCAGCACCCATCAGAAGGCGTCCCAGAAAGGCTGGGTTACAAGAGCCAAGAAAACATCTTTGGTCATTAATCCAAGAGGATGAAGCTCTATGAAAAGGCAGGATCAAACAGATGGAAGCGTTTCCTTCCCCAGTATTTCCTTAAGGGGAAGATTCATTCATTTGGCAAATAATTTTGACACCTGTGATGCACTGGGCAATGTTTTGGACTCTTGGTATACAGCAGCTGTGTCCGGCATATGGTCTCTGGGCTGCATGAGTCCAGGACAGCTAGTAATGTGGTGCCACAAAATCTGTTAACATCATGTGTTGTTCAGCATTTATTTTCCTCATGATTCCCCTTATCATGTATGTACACTAAATGCTGATGTTGTTAGGTGCCTTATATAAGTTATGTGCGGCCCAGGCCAATTCCTCTTTACTGGATATGACCCAGGGAAGCCAAAAGGTTGGACTCCCCTGGCGTATAGTGTCCCTACCCTCCTCTGGCTCAGCATGGAGTGAGGAGAGAGATTTATTGTGAATCCCACAATAAATCTGTAATAACAAGCTGAGCTGAGAACGATGCCAGGAAGCACAGAGCACTGTGTAAGAGAGGGACAGGTAGTGCTATTTATTTTTGAGGGTGAGTGAGCGATGTTACCTGATACCTGCAGGAGGTCAGGGAGGTGAGGAAAGGGATGCTGGCAGATGGGGAAGTGCGTGCTGTCAGAAGACCGCAGGAGGGCACGTGAGCAACGGGAACACAGTTCAAGGTGAAGCACCAGGGCCAGCAAGAAGCCTGTCATGGAGTTTCACCTTGCCCCATGTCCATCTACTGAAAGACTTTAAGGACAGGGAGATGTGACGGAGGAATGTGGGGAGGGCAACAGGGATCCACATGGACAATGGTGACATCTGCTGCCATCGGTAAAAGGCGGAAAAGAGCTAGGGGGTGAAGGTGCCATGCTGGCATCTGTGAGATCCAAGCGTAGGGTCAGGTGGGGAGCAAGGTCGACAGGCCTGGAAGTGAGACAATGGAGACAGCTGGGGATACACGGGTATGGGCCCGTTCACAGCAAGTTCAACCAAGGAGGCAGATGAGCCTGTCTCAGGTGCCAGTGGAGAACAGCACAAAAAGGCAGCCTACAAGAAAAGATCAGCGTGGAGGACTGAGCTCAAGGTGAGAACCGGGAGAAGCAGTAGAGAAATGCGAGCTCTGGGACCAGCAGGGCTGAAGGGCACTGCAGGATCAGGGAGACCTGAGCCAGGAAGTATCCACTGAGATCAGCTGTGCGGCAGAAGTAACTGCTGTATCCACTGTGAGGATGTCAGTAGTACGGAGGTAGATGCAAGACCCAGTAAAGCCCACAGGACCACAGGGCAGGCCGCTGTCAGGGGATAGGCAGGCCGGTTGACTCAGACATGGGCTAAAGAAGGGGTTGTGTCTGACTCGGAGGGATGGGGGCCTCAGGGAATCCTGCTCTGTTTCGATCCCTGACTCTTGCTGACACTGCTATTCAACACATGATTTTAAATGGAGGGCACTATTTAAGAACCAACAAACCTGTCCTAGAAGAAGTACAACCAGAGTGCTCTTTGGAAGCAAAAATGGCCAAACTGCATCTTATATATTTCGGACATGTAGTCAGGAGAGAACAATCCCTGGAGAAGGACATCATGTTTGGGAGAGTGGCAGCTCAATGCAAAAGAGGAAAACCCTCCACCAGATGGATTGACACAGTGTCTGCAAGAATGGGCTTAAACATAAATAAGATCGTTTGCCTGGCACAGAATCGGCAAGTGTTTCGATCTGCTGTACATAGGGTTGCTATGAGTCGGACTCGACTCGACGGCACCTAACAACAACAACAATTTAAGAAGCTTAAGTATTTATGTTTCCTTCAGCTTGTAGATGCAGTTCAGACATCTGTAAGGTAATTGTTTCATAGTTCCAGATTGCCAGGCAGTAATGCTCCTGCAACAAAATTCTTACAAAGGCTATTTGTATTTAAGAACGAGGGCAAGGGATAAAAACTCCAAATCCTGACTACTGTTCTCATTCTTACATTGCCTAAGATATTTCAAACTTTAACACCTTCTAAAACATGTTTTTTAAAGATTAAAACTGTACCAAGAGCACTTGCAAAGTTTGTACAAGGCGCTGGGTTCAACCCCCAAGGTACTACAAAAACAAACAAACAAACAAACAAACAAACCAGACTATACTTTCAAAATGTTAATCATTCCAAATTCTCACCAGGTCTCCTTTCAAATGCAGAGCTGATTAGGATCAGAGGTGTGCTGACTTCCTCTGTGGAAGAGGCTCCATGGCTCCCTGTCTCAGACATGCCGTGGTCACCACAGAGAACCAGCAAACTGGGTGAGAGATTCTCTCTCTCCTGTAAGGCAAAGGAGAAACCATCAGCTGCACTTGGATGGAAGAGTACATGTGATCTTGCAAAGGAAACAACTGCAGATTTAGCGTTCCTTCATAAACAGGAGCTTTTTCTCAATGCATTTGATCTCTTTTCCCAAGAGCTTACAGCCAGGCCAAAAGGTCAAAGGTGAGAAAGAACTGGATGCAGCTCACAGAGCACAACAGGGTTGTGTTTACGGCCTCTGACAGAAGGGGATTTATCTTTGCACTTCCAAGCTGTGAAACTCAGCGCCTGACTCTTCCTGCCTCAGTTTCCTCATCTGTCAATGGAGATAGTAAAGGCATCTATTTTACAAGATTATTTGAAGATAAAACATGCTGTACCACAGAGGGCTCTGAGATGGGCAGGAAGTGTGCACGGGGCTGCTCTTCCCAAAGCTCCAGCCACTTGGCAGTTGGTGCTCCTGTTACACCAGGCAGGCTCTGCTCGGCCCTCATGGCTTCTCCACTTGGCACACACTTGCCAAGACAGCACAGGTGTACCCCTCCTTCCTGTCAAGTCTCTGCTCACACCTCCAGGAGGATTTCTGGACAGGCTGTTCACGATTACAGTGTCTCGTCAGAACAGGGGCGAAGCTTCCTCCTACCCCACGTCTTCCTGTGGTGTCAACTGTTTTGTGGCATACTAATGTTTACTAACTTTCTTATTTGCCAGAACGTAAGTGCCACAAGGGGTTATCCACTAAGGAAGAGTAATCTAGAAGGTACCCAGGGCTATGGGTAAGACGGAGGGGATCCATGTGGCAAGACCCACAGCAGGAGTGTGGCTGGCCGACTGAGGACATGGCGCTCCCTCAGGCAGCTCTATTCCTTCTAGGAAGTAGCAACATGAAACTCAGTCACCATGCAACACGCCACAGCAAGCCTCACCTTTGACAGCAGTGAGGTGTGAATCTTCATCAGGATGCTGTCCATCTCGCTGAGCTTGCGCCCAATCAGGGGGCTGTTGGGCCCGGAAATATGGCCAATGTGGTCCAACCCTAGGTAGTGGAGGATTAACATGTCCCAGTCTCCTCTTTTTAATACTTTATCCAAATGTCTTGTGACATTGTTATCCACCTTCAAAGGGGGAAAATGTACCTATAAATAGCTTGCTCAATTTTCTCTGGAATGTCACTCCCCAAGAAAAAAAGTAACAATCTAGGAATTTATCTTAGGTAATAGGACTCATGGCATTTGATAAGACAAAAAACAAAACAAGACAAAACAAAAACCCTATTTCATTAAAACTAAATCAACGTTAGCAGTAGACTAAGCTTTTACACCTTCTGTTTTTATATCTCTAACTGTGAACAAGACATAATATACAGATAATTTAAGTGAGCAAGGGCTGTTCTGACAAAATTTCTTTTCTGTAAGATCACTGCTGGGTTTCTACAGTTGAACAAATAATCAAGTTGAAGAGGCTCCAAGTTGCCATCCAGTGATGAGGGGCAAAGGACAGGTAACTAAGACAGCAGTAATTCCCAGAGTTAGAGCCTCTAGCTGTTCCACAAGGCTGTTCTTGGGGGAAAGAGATAGCACCATGGTCTCTTTTATTTCTGAAACAAACACGTCATGGAAATATTAAGCAGTTGAACAGCCTCTCACAGGCTGTTAGTGTGCTCAGCCCTGGCCCTTCAGCTAACCTATTTCTTTCCCACTAATACATCTACCACAAAGAGAAGTACCACACATGGCATAGGAAACATGCCACTGCTGAAAAGTCACGCTGTGCCTGCCCTGGGAAACCACAGAAAGGGTATCACGTTAGAAAAGGCTTCAGTGTGAGCAAGACTGTAGACACACACCAAGCCCCACAAACCGGGAGTGGAGGCCCTTTACCCCAATGCGACGGTGGACACGCCAGCACATTCCTGCTTCTGCCATGGGGCCAACGTTCTCACACGTGGGTCTAAATCTGCTTTCCCCCTTGCTGGAACCTACACCCCACCGCTGGCTGGTGCCCCTCAGGACCAGGTTCCACCTAGTCCACCGCCCATTCTACAGCAGGGCATCACTCCACCTGCAGACTGGAACAGTTAGAGGGCCCCAGGCAGGCACTGGACATGAGGTGCTGCCTCCCATTCTTCCTACTTGGTCAGTCTCTACTCACCTGCCAGGCCTCCTCCCACCTCCCAGCTCCTCTGCTGTGCCCCCAATCCTCGGTGACCTCGGTGGGTGTCCATTTACTCTGTGTTTTGGGGCCTAAAGGCCCTGGCTCACATTTGCATCAGGGTTTATGCACCATTTCTGATTATGTGGATGAATGATTTTTACAACACAAGCTACTCCATTAATTAATAATTGCCACACACAAATTAACATTTCCTCTCAGTGAGACATGGTGGTGCCAGGCTCTACCCAGGGTGGCACATTTGTCCTTTTAAAATACTGACCTCTGTATAATCTGACACAAAGAATGAGGTTGTCCCATCGTATTCGACAAAATGCTTTGGGAATAACTTAACCCAGGTTTCATCTCCATAAAAGATCATTCTTTTCCCAGCAGCCTTTGCTTGTCTTATCACATTATCTTCCAGCAGTACAGGAGAATTTAGGTTCCTGATGACATCAACAAAGCCAGGGAGGCTCCCTGTCATTAATGCCTGCAGGAAGAAACATTCAAGAGTTAGACCATGGATGCAAAAGTACAGCAAGGCAGGAAGCTCACTTTGGCAGATGAAAACAGGTGGGCACAGAGGTAGGGCTTCTGCCAGTCATTGGAGGTTGAGCCAATGCTAGAACAGCAACTAGGGTGGCGGGGGGAGAGGACATGGATTCTGGGCAAAAACAGCAAACTCAAAAATGAAGACTTAAATGTATTAAAGAGCATGGCTCAGGCAATCCTTTCAGTGGACAAGATGGTAAAGGAGACAGTTACGACAGTAATAGTGACCAGAGAAGCCATAGGTTAATGGCAGAGTCGAGGCAAATGGCTAAGTGTGGTAAATATTGAAAACACATACCTGCCTATTCAGACCATCTATCAAATTCCCAGTGAAGACTCAAATCTAAGCCAGGTGTGGTGGTGTGTATCTGGGGAGGCTAGGACAGCAGGATCATAAGTTCAAAGCCAGCATGGGCCACACTGAGAGTTGCAGGCCAAGCAGGGTGCCATGGCGCACACCTGTAATCCCAGGGACTCAGGAGGCTGAGGCAGGAGGATTGCCAGTTCAAGGCCAGTGGCACCTTATGCCACTTAGTGAGACCCTGTCTCAAGATAAAAAATTTAAAAAGGGATGGGGGAATTGCTCAGTGGTAGAGCACTTGCCTAGCATGTGTGAGGCCCTGGGTTCAACACTCAGTTCTACAAAAAAACAAAGACACACACACACACACACACCAAAATAAATTAGAGAGAGAGAGGGAGAGGTTTTTTTTGTTTTTTGTTTTTTTCCAGGCCACTCTAAGCTACACAGTGAGACTCTGTCTCAACAAAACAAAACAAACAAATATTCAAACCTCAACTCTAACAAACTCCAAACTCTAACCCTCTGACCTATGCGCATCCCTAACCCTAACAGATTCCCATGACTTGGAGTTATATAATCACCTACAACATTCATATCCAGGGACCTGCCATGAAAAGCAACAGGAATCTGGACAAAGCCAATGGTGTACTAATTCTAACAAGATTTCTTTAACAGAAAATAAAGGATTTGTGTGTGTGTATGGTGTGTCTGTGTGTGGTGTGTGGGATTAAAGCCAGGGCTTCAGATATGCTAGGCAAGCACTCTACCACTGAGCTACTCCCAGCCAATAGATGCGAATATGAATCGATCAGAATTCCAGAAAGCCAGACTAAGCAGAGGAAGGAGCTTGGCAAATTCTCTCCCCCAGGAGCAACAAAGAACTGGACAAAATTGTCAAAATCGACTATTTCAGAACTTTGAAATTCACCAAAATAATACAAAAATTGAGAGGTGCTTGTTCAAGAAAACAGTGCACCCATGGTGTTTCCCATCTCCTCCCCTCCCTGCCAGACCTGTGGAAAAGCCCCATGTCCAGGGAGGTTGTCAGGGCACAAGAGGGAATGCCAATATCAAAACTTCTGGAGGCTTAAAGCTGGCTGTGGCAAACAAGCCTGAAGTTTGGAAAAGGGTTCCAGGGAAGGAGACAGCTATAGCTGATGTAAGTGCCCGCCTATTTCTAATAGTCTGACATGGCCCCAGTTACTTACTCCTTATGGTTGAGCAGGAAGCCCTGCTTAAACAGTGAGAGCCAGAGCAGGATTGAAAACTATCTAAACAATGAAGTATGTTCCAACCTGGGCAGAGGGGGGACGCCTTACTGCATGATATGCTTAAGCACAATCTTGACCAGTGAACTGACCATTAAGCTGAGCTTAATGCTGAGCTGGGCAATCCCCAGGAAGACTGGCTTAAAAATAAAAATAATAATTAAAAAACAAAAAGACCTAAGTAGAGATATTATGTGCTGCATACTCTGGGGGTGACAGACTCCACAGATTTGTTCAGGCAAGTCACTGTATAAACAAACAAAACTATAGCAATAATCCCACCACTCCTAGGGTGAAGGATCAGAATCCAGAGTTCAAGTGGGGTTGCCTGTATATACATATTTGTTACATCTCATCATATTGTATATCCAAAATATGTGATATACACTGTGTTGTATAAAAATTTTCTTAATGAAGTTATTTTATTTTTAAATTTGAGTCTTTCCCCAAATTCTACTCTTTAAAGGTGACTAGTGACTTCTGGTGGGTACTTTTTAAGACTCTTTTCTATACGAATATAATCACAAGTATACAAAGCCAAAGATTTTGTACAAATACCTTTTAATGTATGTGATAATATATTATACAGCT
This sequence comes from Pedetes capensis, assembly GCA_007922755.1. Classification (NCBI taxonomy): domain Eukaryota; kingdom Metazoa; phylum Chordata; class Mammalia; order Rodentia; family Pedetidae; genus Pedetes; species Pedetes capensis. Next base: position 6,127 of record VMDO01020247.1, on the reverse strand, counting down.
TTTTTCTGCAACCCACTTGTTTTTAATTAATATCACTTGTTTCCCCAGGAAATATGGAGCTACTTTATATTTGTTTAAACAGTTTCAAAGCATTCTAGTGTATGTTGTTATTGTTAGGTGCTGTCGAGTCGGTATCTGACTCATAACGACCCTCATAGGATTTTCAATGGCTGACTGTTTCGGGATTGCCTTGGGAGTGGATTGCCAGGCCCTTCTCCCATTTTTGCGGTGCTGGGAATTGAACTCGGGACCTCAGAGACTGCAGCACAGCGCTCTACCAATTGAGCTAAATCCCAGCCCCATTCTAGTGTATAGGCGCACAATAACATATTCAACAAAGACTATCTTACTGGACACTTGTTTTGAGCAGGTTTCTATGCCATTTGAGCTGAGATCTGAAGGCTGAGCTTTGAAGATGATGTCGTGCTTTCCAGGGAAAGCATGGAAAACTACAAGGGCCTCAGGCAGGAAAGAGTAGTGCATCTTAGGACCTAAGCCAGGTGTGGCTGGATGCAGGAAAAGCAAGGGAGAGGGTGTACAGCTTAGATGAGGATGGGGACTAAGAAGAACAAGACCCCACAGATCCTCGGGAGACAACCTTCAAAGCTGGCAAAGGCTAAGCCACAGAAAGTTTCTAAGAATAGCAGCAGCAGGTCTAATTGAGCCTGGCTGTGATCCAGGCAGGAGGAGGTGGGGGAGATGTCTGTGGTCCAGGCTGGAGACCACAGTGATGGGGCCAGGGTGCTGGCAGTAGAGTGGTAGCCCAGGCCCTGGTAACTCACATCCACAGTAATTATGACATGTATATCATTTCTTATGAAGAGCAGATGTTATAAATCTTTAAATTTTTACAATGTAATAGACAAAACTTGCCTTACAGACCATTTTTACTTTGCCTTGCTCTGGTTATTGTTGTTGTTGTTGTTAGGTGCCATAGAGTTGGTATCCGACCCATAGTGACCCTCATAGGGTTTTCAATGGCTGACTGTTTCGGGATTGCCTTGGGAGTGGATTGCCAGGCCCTTCTCCCATTTTTTCGGTGCTGGGAATTGAACTCGGGACCTCAGAGACTGCAGCGCAGTGCTCTACCAACTGAGCTAAACCCCAGCCCTGCTCTGATTATTAGAAAGGCGAATAATCTTTCCATGTTCACGTTCACTGGCCATTTCACTTTGTTCCCTTGTTGATTTCTTTATATTCTTTCCCACTTTTCAGTGGACTGTCTGTCCTTCAGCTGACCCTCTTTACATACCATGGACTTACCATGTTATTGGGCATGTCTCCTGTAATAATTTTTTCAGTTTACCATTTAGCAGCCCACTTTGTTTATAATGACTTTGCCATATAACAGTCTACTGCTTTCATATAGTAAACTCTGTTCACCCTTCCTTTGTGGCTTTCACAAAGCATTTCCCTTCTTCTCACACTAGCTTGGGTGCCCAGTGATTAAAGAGGGCAGGGTCTACTTGGTATCTGCTCATTCCGGAGCATGCAGGTACAATGCAGGTGAAACGGGGCTGTAGCTGGAATCCCAGGAAATTTGAGGGAGACCTCAATCTCGCATTTACTTACTGTGTGTGCACTAGCTCTTCTTCTCTTTCTTTCTTTCTTTCTTTCTTTCTTTCTTTCTTTCTTTCTTTTTTCTTTCTTTCCTTCCTTTCTTTTCCCTCCTCCTCAGCCCTGGGGATGGAACCCTTATGCATGCCAGCCAAGCACTCAGCCACCTGGAGACATCCCCAGCTCTTAAGACTTCAATCTGTCATCAACTTGGGGGTTTCTGAGGTGGTTGTGGAGAGTAGTTTTTGACTTTTCAGAATTAAAGAGGGCTCTACAGACACTACTTAAAGAGAATTTGACTCATTACCCTATTTTGCAGTGGAGTTGAAGACAGTGTGCCAAAAGAGGCTCTGGAATCAGACAAATGGGCTTCTGCTCAGTTCTGATTCCAGCGGTGTGGTTTTATTCCATGCTCTGGAAAAGGGAGATGACAGAAGTGCCTGCCTTACAGGACCTAGCTCACGGGGCCGTGAGGAGAGTGTGTGAGGTGATGCTAACGTGTTTATCTGAAAAAAACCTTTGGCCTGCACATTCTGGCCACATATTTACGCAAATCTGCTCTGAGCCCTAAAAATATTTTTCTCTTCTTCTCCTCCCTCCTCCTCCTCCTCCTCCTCTTCTTCCTCCTCCTCTTCCTCTTCTTCTTCTTCTTCTTCTTCTTCTTCTTCTTCTTCTTCTTTTTTTGCAGTTCTTGGGGGTTGAAACCAGGGCCTTGCACATACTTTGCAAGTGCCCTACCGCTGGACTGCACCCCCAGCCCATTTAAAATTTTTATTTTGAGAAAAGGTCTTGCTAGGTTGTGCATGCTGCCACATGCCTTTAACTTATGATCCTTTTGCCTCTACCTCCCAAGTTGCTGGGATGACAGGCATGTGACACTGTCCCCAGCTACAACATTTTTCTTAACAGGATAAAGAAAGGGTTCCTCCCACACTTCTGAGAGCGCACAGACTATCACTGTTCCAGTGAGGAGCCTGATGCCTCTCTTTTAGCTTCCACAGCATGAGTTTCAGCACAAAAGCAACTTTTGAAAGGCTGCCCCTAGCATGGCGATGCAAAGTCCTTCCCTTACACCCATCATACCCTCACCTGTCCCTCCTTGGCTCCCTCCACAGCATCTGTCACTCTTTGAAACTCTCTTTGTTACTGATTCACGTACTTACACATTTCCTGTCTCTCCCATTGGAAAGTCAGTTCCGTGAGGACATTGGTATCTTGCTCCTCCCTGAACCCTTCTTGTCTAGAACATCATGTAGTATGTACTAGATGGTTAATATGTATTGCTGAATAAAGACCCACCACATTCGAAGTGGCAGACAGGGTAGGAAACTCAAGGAAAGTAAGTAAATAGTAGGACCTGCCTTCAGTTCTAGATGTTTCTCTTCATCCAGTGAAGATTACTGGCACTTACAAATGCTGCACTTAAGCCTTAAGCAGTAGCTCCTCACACCAAACAGTGAGGTCTCACATGATGAGTCACAGGTATGAGGCTCGTCAGACTTTACATCATTCTAAATGCAGAACAGCCACAGACTTTCGAATGCCTCTGCTTCTTTCTGCCTCCACTCCCTTACTCATCCTGACAGTTTCTACCTGAGTATAATTTCCTCAGACAGGGTTTTCTGACCCTGTAATCTAAACTAAGCCTGCAGCAGTAGCCCTGTGGAGTCCAATCCCATCAGATCTCGGAAGCTAAGCAGGTTCGGGTCTGGTTAGTACTTGGATAGGAGACTACCTAGGAACACCAGGTGCCGTACACTTGGGAGAAGGACCCGGCAACCCACTCCCAAAAATCAATCAGCCATTGAAAACCCTATGAACAGCAGAGAAGCACTGACAATAGTGTTTTGCCTGTTGTATGCAGGGTTGCTATGAATTGGATACTGACTTGATGGCACCTAACAACAACAATAATCTAAACTGAGCCCCCACCCAGCGTTGTTCTTTTCCATTATGCTCTCATCACACCATGACTGCACGTCTGTGTAGTGCTTATTTGTAATGGCTGTGTATCTCATCAGAGACTAAAAACCTCATGAATGCAGAGATGCTGTTTCTTCCCAAATGTACACCCATTACATCAGCAAAGAGGAGTTGCTCAGGAAGCAGTTCTTTGATACGATTCACAGAGCTTCACTTTTTTATTCACCAGATGCTTAGGTGAAGTACTATGTATTTCAAAATCACCCTCACTAGACTGAACATCTAAAGGCTTATGTAGGAGAAACAGCAATAATTGCCAAGGCCAGATGACAATGTTTGGTCATTTTGTATACTACAATTTTAGGCAAGTAATTTAACTTACCTGAGTTTGTTTTCTCATGTATAAAGAGACTAGATTTGTTTTTAGGTGCTGTCAATTTGGGTCTGACTCATAGTGACCCTACGTACAACAGAACAAAACACTCCCCAACATTGTGCCATCCACACAATCGTTTTATGTTTAAGCCCACTGTTGCAGCCATTAAAGAGGGCAGGGTCTACTTGGTATCCGCTCATTCCAGAGCATACAGGTACAATGCAGGTGAAACTGGGCTGTAGCTGCAATCCATCTAGTGGATGGTGGACAACCATAAAAGCTCCTTTCAGGGTTATAACTAGCCCACTGATGACTAAATAACAGAGCAGGATACCGAGTAGGAGGATATCTCCTGTGCTAGGCTGGCTTGGGTGATCTGCCTCTAAATCCTTTCTACTTCCCATTCTTTTTGTGGGATTCCTTTGATATTCTACTGCCCCAGCAGAATTGACAGCACCAAATTAATTTCCACTTATTTAAAACTGGGACTCCAAGTAGAAGACTAGAGAATCCTTCTAATTCTTTGAAAGAGCCAAACCATGACTTATATAACATCAAGCCAAATTTACCTTGATTCGAGGCATAGTAACTGTGGGTGGCTTTGCTTCAGCCACAAAACTGTGAGATGCTCCTTTTTCCACGAGATAAGTTGTATAAGGCATATACTTTACACCCCTTGGCCCAAACACAAAATCATCTCTCAAAGCATCTATCAGCACAATAACAGCTTTACTGAAGAGAGGAGGTGGCAGTTTGGTCCAGTTGGAACTGGCTCCTAAAAAATGTTTGAAAAAAGAAAACAGGAGAATTAAAATATAAAATTTATTTAGCATTCAAGTATCTTCACAATGTAGCTTCTGCCTGTTTCTCCAGCACACATCCTGTCACATCTCTGTAGTCCAACCCAAAGGCCTGTCCTTGGTAGCTAGTGCTGGGGCCCGGGGTACTGCTGCTTAGGGAGCCGCAGTAAAATGTAGTGAATTGTCCTTAGTAGGACAAATAGTACAAGGATAGGGGAGTCCCTACATGAGGGTCCTGGAATGGGCCATTTGGGGGTTTGACCTAAAGCACGTTTACATGGCTAGTAGCTGATATTCTGTGGATCTGGTCCAGAATCAGAGCGCCTTTCCTGGTATGTATTGCCAGGTAGGGGAGGGCTAAGAAAAGGCCTAATGAAGAAAGGCCTTAACTAATAGGAGGAAATTAATAGAGAACTCGAGGGGTGGGGAGTAATTTTATCTCTTATGCCCTTGTTGTTGTTAGGTGCCATCGAGTCGTGTCCGACTCACAGTGACCCTTATAGGGTTTTCAATGGATGATTGTTTCGGGATTGCCTTGGGAATGAGTTGTCACATCCTTCTCCCATTTTTGCGGTGCTGGGAATCGAACTCAGGACCTCAGAGACTGCAGGGCAGCGCCCTACCAACTGAGCTAAATCCCAGCCCCTGTTATGCCCTATTAGGTAAAAAAGGGCGCCTGGAACTGGGAGGGACCCAAAGGTTATTAGGAGAGGTGGAGGGGGCTATTGGCTGAGCGGAGAGGGAGAGGCGGAGCCCAGGTATAGAGAGCTTACTTGGTGGTGATCAGAGAGGAAGGCTGAAGTAAGGCCGGTGGCTGTGGCTGCCACGAAGTTGTAGGATACAGAAAACGACGCTGGGGCGGTAAAAAGGGTTTCTGGGAGTGGGGATCAGAGTGGAAGAGACCACCAGGAAGCGCTGGGGCTGAGACGAAGGGTCCTCTACGGGAAGCGGTGCCCAGGGAACAGAGATGCCAGGGAGGGGTTCCGTACCAGCCGCGGGCTCGGGCGCCGGGGACTCTGCTCGCTGCTCCATCCTGGAAGAGGAACGAACGGGCGCCGGGAAGAATCCCCGAAGGAAGATCGCGACCCCGATCACCTCAATCGCTACGCAACTGGCAGCAAAAGCCCCGGAGCCCAGCCGCATCGCGCCCTCCCTCCGAGCCGGGACGCCGGGAAGCGATCCCACCTGCCGCCTAGCAGAGCGTCTGTCGCGGGGCTTGGGAAAGTGCTTGCAACCGAGAACCCACAAGCCTGACAGGTGCCGGCTCCCCGAGAACGTTACTTCCGTCAGCGCGCCGGAAATGCGTCCGAAGTGCGAGGGCGGCCCTCGGGCAATCTCTGGCCACTTTCTCCTTGTCTGTCAGCCTCAGACATTCTCTACTCAGGAGTCCCCGGCTCCAGCGCCCCGCCCCCTCAGGAGTCCCCGCCCCCAGCGCACCGCCCTCACAGGAGTCCCCGCCCCCAGGGTCCCC
>VMDO01020246.1:0-37943 GCA_007922755.1 Pedetes capensis | reverse complement strand
TATATCTGTAAGATCCAGCTGGTTTAGGGTGGAGATTAGATTTGACGTTTCTCTGTTGATTTTTTTGTTTTGATGACCTGTCTCTTGACACAAGTGGGGTATTGAAGTCCCCCATTATTATTGATTCTGGACCAATAAAGTTCTTTATATTCCATAAGGTTTGTCTTATAAAGCTAGGAGCTCCTATGTTTGGGGCATATATATTAAGGAGCGTTATTGATTCTTGATCGATTGTTCCTTGTATTAAAATGTTGTGACCATCCTTATCTCTTCTAATTAGTTTTGGAGTGAAATTTATTCTATCTGAAATTAAAATTGCCACACCTGCTTTCTTTTGTTCCCCCCCTGCTAGGTATACATTTTTCCAGCCCTTAACTCTCAATTTATTCCTGTCTTTGTGGGTTAGATGAGTTTCTTGAATACCGCATATTGATGGTTTGTGTTTTTTCATCCAATTAGCCAATCTCTGTCTCTTAATTGGTGAGTTAAGACCATTTACATTAATAAAGATTATTGAGGAGCATTTATTGTCATTTATCCAATCATTACCTGTTACTGATTTATGATTCATATTTGCTTTGGACTTTTCTTGTGTTGGACTCATCTCCGTTAATCGGTTCTTTGATTTCCTTTGTAGGGTTGTCTTAACTCTCCTGGATGTGGAATTTGATTTATTATCTTCTCCAGTGCTGGTTTGGTTGTTGCATATCGTTTAAAAGCTTCAGTGTCATTAAATGTCTTATATTCCTCATCTATTATCAACAATAATTTTGCTGGATATATTAGTCTAGGCTGGAGATTGTTTTTTCTTAGTATTTGAATCACCTGTGACCATTACTTTTTAGCTTTCAGTGTTGATATGGAAAAGTCTGCAGTAATTTTTATTGCCTGTTTTTTATAAGTAATAAGGGACTTCTGTCTTGCTGCTTGCAGGATGGTGTCTCTGGTATCTAGTGATAGAAATCGAACTACGATGTGTCTCGAAGATGATCTATTTAAATCAGCCTTCCTGGGAGTCCTGAAAGTCTCAGTAGTGTATGTATCCATTTCCTTTGCTATCTTTGGGAAATTTTCCTTGAGGATATCATTTACTAGGTTGTGAAGGCCTCCAGTGATTCTTTCTTCTCATTCAGGAATACCCATAATTCTTACGTTTCTTCTTTTCACTCTATCTGAGTTCTCTTGGAAATCTTTTTTTAAAATTTTTATCATTGACTCCATTTCCAATTGCTTGTGCTTCAGTTCATTTATGTCATCTTCTGTCTCAGAGATCCTTTGTTCTGATTCATCCAGTCTTGAAGAGAAGGATTCTTTAGCTGTGTTCAATTCTGATAACTTGGATTGGGTATCAAGCAAAGTGCCTTGATTTTTCTTAATCATTTCTAACTGTGATGACAGAGCGGTTTCCAAATCAGAAAACTTCCTTTCAATTATCTCCAGTGTATTTTTAGTATTTGTCTTTATTTCTCTTAGCATGCTTATAACCATGACTCTGAACTCCGACTCAGAGATCTCTAATAATTGCGAGTCATTTGAGTGATCCATTGTGGTTGTATGATCTGTGAAGGCTTCAGCTCCATCCTGCCCCCTTGTGGTTTTTGTAATTTTATTTGATTTTCGCATAGTGCAGTCCGGAAAACAGAATCTACCAGTCTGACTCCAGGGTGGGTAAGGGTTAGGGAGGCGATAGATTCCGTTTCTCTTCTGTGGGGTGAGAAAAGGGGGGGGGGTCTGGTGATAGAAGAGGTGGAAGGAGGAGGTGGAGGATAGAGGTTAATAAAAATTACTGTCAAAGTTAATATTAAGGTTGAGATTTAAGGGATAAATTATTAAAACAATGACACATGTATAGCTTAAGAAATAGAAAAGGAGGTTAGAAAAAGGGAAGGGAGTAAAAGAAGAAAGGAAGAAAAATATGGAAGAAAATGAGAAAAATAAAAAGGAAAAAAAGAAAGAAAGAAAAGAAAGAAAGGGGAAAAAAAAGAGGCAAATCTCACATATGCACTCTCCCAAACACTAATAAAAACACTTGTAGTTGGGTGCGGTGGTGCACACCTGCAATCCCAGCGGCTTGAGGGTCGGAGGTAGGAGGGACGCAAGCCCAATTTTTGTGCAACCCAATTAGACCCTGTTTCAAAAAGCAAAAAAAAAAAAGGGGGGTCCTGGGGTGCAGCACGGCAGTCCAGCACCTACCAGACAAGCAGGCACAGAGCCCTGAATTCAAACCCCCATAGAAGGAAAGAAAAGAAGAAAAAAATTATAATACTAATAAAATTAAGATAAAAATTTTAAAAAAGTAAAATACAAAAAGAGAAAAAATAGAATAAAATATAAAATTCCAGACCTCATGCATAGACTCTCCCCCATACATATAATAACTCTTGCAGTCAGGTGCAGTGAAGGACGCCTGGAATCCCTGTGACTTGGGGGATGGGGGCAGGAGGGTCTCAAGCCCAAAATCTGTGCAGCCCAACAAGAGCCTATCTCAAAAAGCAAAAAATGTATGGGCTGGGGCCACAGAGTGTCAGTCCAGTTTCCACAAAGGAAGCAGGCTCAAGACCCTGTTAACAGTAAAAACATATTATCTTGAGGATGGAGTCTGAACTAATTATTACACCCAGTTTGACCAGGTGGATTCTATAATGCAGGGTGCAATGTTCCCGATAGAGCTCAGGGTGGCAGTATTTCCACACAATCCGCAGTAACCATCAGTCTCATTGGGTCCATATAGCCAAGCTCTTCATAACAATCTGGATTTAACTGCGGCCCCGAGTGCCTAAAGAGACTGTTCCAAGAAACACTCACGACTACTGTACTGTTCGAGAGGCAGTGGAACCTGTGGGGTCTTCCCTGAAGTTCTCCCTGTCCCACGTAGATCGGGCGCCAATTCCCCAATCAGAGATTTCATCCCCACTACCTTGTCCTGTGCTGTAGTCGCGCTTGGAACTTCTCGCTGGCGGTGAACTGCTCCGCCAGTTTCCACCAAAAAGGAGCTCCCCGGCCGCGCGCGACTTAGCCGCCTCCACAAGCCCCAGACCTCTCCGCAGCACAGTGGGGTGATTTGGGCTCACCTCTGATGTGTCTGGGATCCGGGCATATGTGTGCCCAATTTTCTGTGGAGTTCGTGACCATAGGCCTGACCCGCCGCAACAGAAGGGAGGGGAGCCGTGTCTCAGCTCTAGACGCGGATCGCTGGCACCGGCTTCCCCGTTCGCTCCGTGGCCACTATGGAGGGAGCTGTGGGCCCCCTCACAGTGACTCACCTAGGGTCTGCAGTCTGTGTCCCGCAGGCATGGTGAGAGTGTGCTGCCAAGGTTGCACTCCGTGTTGGGTCCGGGCCCGTGGGTGCGTGTGCACAAAATCCCTTCCAAGTCTCTGGGATTCTATCCTCTGTCTGTGTGATGGCGAAATGGCGGCAGTCCCACTGCTGGCCACTGTGTAGCTCCTCTGAAGCCTAATCCTTGATTTCAGTGCATGCCTAGTTTCATTCTCTATCTCTCAAACTAAGTTATCTCTGTTTCTATTTATTCAATTTGATTTTTAAACCCCTAATCGAGGCTTCTTATTGCTCCGGAAAGAAGGTGTGTGTTATCTGTTCGCCATCTTGACTCCCGATTTTTGTTTTCTTGATGTTGAGGTACATCCATACTGAAGGCTGTGTTCTTTGATCTTCATCAATAAATGTTTCAAATCCTCTTCACTTTCAGCAAGCAAAGTTGTGTCATCTGTGTAATGCAGGTTGTTAATGAATCTTCCTCCAATCCTGATGCCATGTTCTTCTTCATAAAGTCTAAATTCTTGAATTATTTGCTCAGTATAGAGTTTGAGGAGGTATGGGGAAAGGATACAGCCCTGATGCACACATCTCCTGACTTAAACTAAGCAATGTTTCCTTGTTCCATTCAGATGACTGCTTCCTGGTCCATGTACAGATTACTCATGAATACAAGTAAGTGCTGTGGTATTACCATTCTTCACAAAGTTATCCATAGTCTGTTATCATCCACACAATCAAATGCCTTTGCATAGTCAATAAAACATAGATAGACCTCTTTCTGATATTCCCTGCTTTCAGCCAAAATCATTCTGACATTAGCACTGATGTCCCTGGTTTCATGTCTTCTTTTAAATTTGGCTTGATTTTCTAGGACTTCCCTGTCAATATACTGCCGCAGGCACTTTTGAATGATCCTAAGCAAAAATTTACTTGCATGTAATATTAATGATATTATTCAATTATTTCCACATTCAGTTAGATCCCCATTCTTGGGAATAGGCACAATATGGATCTCTTCCAGCAAGTTGGCCAGGTAGCTGTTTTCCAAATTTCTTGGCATAAATAAGTGAGCACCTACAGAGCTGCATCTGTTTGTTGAAATATCTCTATTGGTGTTCCATCATTTCCTAGAGGCTTGTGTTTTGCCAAAGCCTTCAAGACAGCTTCCACTTCTTCCTTCAATACTACTGATTCTTGATCATATTCACACTGGGGAAAATACTAAATGGCACAGGAAACATCAAGAGAAGATTGAAGGAATACACAGAGTCATTCTGCCAAAAAGAATTGGTGGCTGATTAACCATTTCAATTCTTTTTGGCAGAATGATTCTGTGTATTCTTTCCATATTCTCATAATGTTTCCTGTGCCATTTAGTATTTTCCCCATAGAATTCTTCACTATTCCACTCGAGCCTTTAATTTTTTCTTCAATTCTTTGAGAATTGAAGCTTAAGAAAAACAGAGTGTGTTCTTCTCTTATGGTTTTTTAATCTCCAGCTCTTTGCATGTCATAATATTTCATCTCAGAACATTTCATCTTCTTGAGTTGCTCTTGGAAATCTTCTGTTTAGTTCATTAACTTTAGTTTATTCCTTTAACTTTGGCTGGTAGATATTCAAGGGCAAGTCTCTTTTGACTGTTAATTTGATCTTTTCTTTCTTCCTATATTTTTAATAACCTTTTGCTTTCCTCACGAATAACATCCTCTATGCCATGCCACAAACTGTCTGGTCTTGGATCATCTGTGTCTAATGCATCAAACATATTCTTGAGATGGTCTCTGAACTCAGTTGGGGTATACTCAAGGTCATACCTTGGCTCTCAACACTTGTTCTAATTTTCTTCAGTTTCAGTTTGAACCTGCATATTAGCAGTTGGTGGTCTGATCCACAATCAGCACCAGGTCTTGTTCCAACTTCTGATATTGAAGTTTAATAGCTAATACCAGTATATTTTAGCTTATTAACACCCAAATGTTGATATTTATGAACTGTATTTCATTTTTTTATGATTTCAAATTTTCCTAGATTCATACTATGTACATACCACATTCCAATTATTAATGAATGTTTATAGTTGTTCCTTCTCAATTTGAGACGTGCCACATCAGCAAATGGAGATGCCTGGGGCTTTATTCAATTCTCATCATTAATGTGAAATCTACTTTGAGGGGGCAACCCCTCTCAAGTCATCTTCTGAATGCCTTCCAACAAATGCATATAGTTTCCAAAAAATAGGAAAGTAGGGGAGATCTCAAAGCCTGGAGTTGAAATGCATACACTGAGGAAAGTTGAAAGCATTAAGGAGTATGAGATCCCATGACTCCAACCAAAGGAAGGAGAATCCATGCATAACCATGATGAAGATGAAGTAAATCCAATTGTAACTAAGTAGAAACTCTAAAGATGTAATTGGGAACTGGGTCTGAATGTCCATCACTTCTCTGGTCTTATAGCACTAGCACAGAGGCAGTGGGAATAATTTATTTTCATGGGACATCCCTGTGTACCCAGAACCATAGCACTGTGTTCCACTCAGGAATAGACACAGGTCTGGCAAGGAGGAAGGAAAAGAAAAGAGAGAGCAGGAGATCCAGAAAATGTATTTATGCCCTCAAGACTCCATGGTCCACAACAGCCCTGCTTCTCTTTCCATTAATGCCCTAATAGTCTGGTAATGTAAATTTGTACAGCCATTGAGGAAAACAGTATGAAGGTTTCTCCATATATCAAAAATGGAAGTATCATGATCCAGCATTCCACTACTGGTACATATCCAAAAGACATGAAAATAGTATGTTGAAGAGACAACTTTCAGCTCATTGTAGCACTATTCACGATAGCCCCAAATTGGAAAACATCTAAATGTCCATCAACCAATGAGTAGATAAAGAAAATATGGTAATTATACACATGGAGCACTATTCTACCATAAAAAAGATAAAATTCTATCATTTGTGATAACATAGATAAAATTGGAGGCCATTGGGTTAAGTGAAATAATCCAAGCACAGGAAGACAAACACTTCATGATCTCACTAATATGTGGAATCTAAAAGTGAAACTCATAGAAGTTAAGAGAAGAGGCTTTGGGTATAGCTCAGCAGTAGAGCATTTGCCTAGTATGTATAAGGCCCTAGGTTTGATCCCCAGTGCCACAAGAAGTTGAGAGCAGCACTGTGGTTACTCATGGGTAGGGAGAGGAAGAGAAGGGACAGATAGGAGAAAGAGGGGCCAGTGTATATTAAGTTACAGTTAATTAGGAGAAAAAAGTTCCAGTGTTTTCTACACAGGAGGGTGACTATAGGTAAGGATAATGTATTATATATTTCAAAAAAGCTAGAAAAATGTGTGATGGTTTAAACCTAAAAATGTCCCCCTTGCCAGGCAAGGTGGCCATGCCTGTAATCCCAGCAACCAGAGGCTCAGGCAGGAGAATCGAGAGTTCAAGGCCAGAGGCAGCCTGCATAAATTAGTGAGACCTTGACTCAAAATAACCCCCCCCAAAATGGGGGTGAGGTGCAGCCTAGTCATAAAGCACTTTCAAAGTATGGGCAAGGCCCTAGGTTCAACTCCCAAGTACTAAAAATAAAAAATAAATATTAAATTAAATTAAATTAAAATATCCCCCAAAGGCTCACATGTTAAGGGCTTGGTTGCCAAGTGATGGGCTTTTGAGAAGTGACTAGATCATGGGAGATGTAATACCATCAGGGGATTAATCCACTGATAGATTTATACATTGATGGCATTATTTGGAGGTGGTGGAAATTAGGTGGTGATGCCTAGTTGGAAGAAGTGGATTACCAGGAGCAATCCTGGAAGGGTATGTCTTGTCTCCTACCCCTACATGCTCTCTCTGTTTCCTGACTGCTGTAAACTGAGGAGCTTTCTCTACCACATAGTCCTGCTGCCATGATGCCTTACCACAGGTCCTTAGCAATGGAGCATTCTAACCACAGGCTGAAGCCTCTAAAACCAAAACTGTGAGCCAAAATGCACCCTTCCATCCTTAGGTGTTTGGTCACAGCAACAACAACAACAACAAAAACTAATACAGAATATTTTCACCATAAATAAATGTTTGAGAAAATAGGTATTTTTTTTCTGATTTGGCCATTATACAATGTATATATGTATTAAAACATCACATGGCATCCCATAAATATGGATAATACTTATAACCCAGTTAAAACATATATGTATAAAACAGGATGTTTAAAAATCCCACTGCCATTTACCGAACATCGTTATAGGAATTTGTACTAGTATTTAAGTGGTACTGTCCTCAGTGATATGGTACTAAATTTTTTTAAAACCAGCTAACTGATTCTTGAGGAGGAAAAAGCTTTTCCTCCACCCTCTTAATTTTTTTTGTTTTAGTTTTGTTTTGTTTTTAATGAGGAGGGGCTTGCAAATTAAACTGAAAAAAAGATTAGAAGAGTTTACTTATATGAGCTACATGTACACAGGAGAGCTCAAAGCAGCATCTCAAAGGAGTAGTTAAAACTGTGGGCTTATATAACATACAGGGAAGAAAAGGTTCCCATGGATGAACAATAGGTTTCTTTAGGAAAGACAAATGAGTGTTTAAGGCAACAAATGAGAGACAAAGAAGTCTGTGGACTTTGTTTATGTAGATGATCTTTCCTTCTTTGAACTCTTAGTCAGATAACTCCCCTCCAGGGGGTTTATGGTATTTTACCATTGTTCTCTCTCCTTGGAGTGGAAGACAATGATAAAATACATCATTCTCTGTGCTGTAACTTCCATACACCTGTACCTCAAAGTGATTTGCTATTTCTTGCAAAACCACTATCAGCTTTTATAACTATTTCACCAGTAACAGTGTCACAAATTTAAACTACAAATAAATGCTTGATTTCTGTCCAATTCAACTCATGGAGCCACTTAAACCATTGACAACCAAGTGTATTATTTATTTCTTTATTTCTTTATCTATTTATTTATTTGAGACAGCATCTCCCTATGTACCCCAGGATGTCCTAGAACCTACTCTGTAGCCCAGGCTGGCCTGGAACTCACAATCTTCCTGCCTCAGCCTCCCAAGTGCTAGAACTACAGGTGTACATCACTGCATCCAGCCAAAAAGGTACTTTTGACCTGCATGTTGGTTGATATTTTTATTTACATTAAGGAATAAGAAAAGGGTATTTCAATGACAATTCTTTCCTGAATTACATGATAGTTTTCAAATACTAAAAAACAGTTTCTTTGTTAGTCCAATTTTCATTACTGTGACAAAATACCTAAGATAAACTTAAAGAAGGAAAGGTTTATTTTGGTTTCAGAGGTTTCAATTCATGGTGGGTTGGCCACACGGCTTTGGGGCTGTGGTGGCACAGTAAGTCATGGCAAGAGGACATGGTAGAGGATATTGTTCACCTCACAGTGGCTGGACAGCAGATAACAAGAGACAGGAAGGGGCTGGAGTCCCAAATAGCCTGCTGAAGGGCACATCCCCCAGGAACCTAACTTCCTTTCAGTAGACCTCACCCACTAAAGGTTCTACTACCTTCCAACAGCAACAAGTTGAGGATCAAGACATTAACACATGGGCCTTTGGAGGAAATTCCATATCCAAACTATAGCAGTTCATCAATTGAGAGGGATAATTTCCCTCAATTTCCCTCAATTTCCCTCAATTTACAATGTGACAGACTCAGACATATTTTAAGTTTAATCGTCATTAGCAGTTTTACCCTTTTTTTCCCTTATTATTACTTTCAAAAGTCTGCAGACAATAAATCAAACCTCGCTTTGTAGAATTTGACAGTTTTCATGGTGTAAACTGTCCCATCATAGCTAATTTCAAGGGATCAAAGTAGAGCTGGAAATAGATGAGCAGAAATAAACCACTAAATAGCATTTCCAAATAACAGAAACAATAGACATAACCTTATAAAGCACAGATAATGGCATAGTGCAGTAAAATAATTAGAAAGTGATCAGTTTTGACTTTTTAACCTTTATTTTTGGTAAAATTTAGTTTATGTAATTTCACTTTAAATAATGAAGATGTTTAACTTTCCACTCCCTTTAAATTCATGGAATTTAAACAACTCTCATAAAGGGATTCTACATACCATGCCTACCTTTGTATTAAAGAGAAAACTGAAGCTGGAGGCAGGGGAGCAATATAGGTGGGTAAGAAGGGACAGAACAAGTACAGGATGCAGTTGTATGAAAACCCCATAATGAAACTCATTATACTGCACACAAATTAAATTAAATAATAAATATATAAATAAGTAAATAAACTGAAGTTCACAGAAGTTGTTACTAACTTGCTTTTGTCATTCCAGCCAGTGTCACCAAGTTTTCTAATTCCCAAATTCTCCTTTACACTGTGCCTCTTTTTAAAATGTTAGTGGTCATTTACTCACATATCACCCAAACATCTCGGTGTGTATGGATTTATCATTTGTTGTATAGTCACTTCTTTCTTTCCCAATAGGTAAGTCTAGACAAAGAGAAATTAATAAATGGAAAGGAAACATCTACTTACCAGTTTTGTTCAGATATGGCAGGATCTCTTTTCTTCTGCAGCAACTAACAGAAATGATATTGTTATTAATGATTGGATTGGTTCTTTTTTTTTTTTTTTTTTCATTTTATGCATTACAAGGTGTGGAGGGAAGTTGAACCCTGGGCCTCACGTGTATTTTGCTAGTGCCCTATTACTGAGTAGCATACCCAGCCCCTTTTTTATTTTTACTTTTTTTATTTTGAGACAAGGTCTCGCTAAATTGTGCAGGCTGCCTCAAGGCTCGAACTTGTGCTCCTCCTGCCTGTGTCTCTAGAGTGGCTGGGATTACAGGCATGTGCCCCAATGTCCAGCTTGTTTACTGTTATCAATGTTTGTCATTTGATGTTCCTTTTCACATATTTTGCATTTAATGAAAAGGTTACTTAAGACTTAAACATTTGAGAACACAGGAAAAGGCAAGTATTAAAAATCAAGTATCTAGGAGAGAAAAAGAAACATCTCACGAGTAAAATCATTTATCCCTCAACATGTATATAACTTGGCCATGGGTCTGGCCAGTTTCTCCACTCCGTTATTTTCAGATAGGCCACGTTTGCCTTCATTGTGAATTAATGGTGATAGCTTCACATCTCCCTTTTGAGGCAGTTGGGGGCAAAATAAATACCATGGTTTTGTTGTTGTTGTTGTTAGGTGCCGTCGAGTCGGTATCGGACTCATAGCGACCCTCTGTGCAACAGGGGAAACACTATCGTCAGTGCTTCTCTGCTGTTCATAGGGTTTTCAATGGCAGATTGATTTTTGGGAGGGGGTTGCCAGGTCCTTCTCCCAAGCCTACAGCTTCTGGTGTTCCCAGGCGGTCTCCCATCCAAGTACTAACCAGGCCCGACCCTGCTTAGCTTCCGAGATCTGTCGGGATCGGATGCCACAGGGCTACAGCTGCAGGCTAAATACCATGGTAATTATCCTAATACCACAAATCGCTCAGGCACAATCTTAATTTACACAACGAAAGCATTTTGAAATGTTTTAGGGAGGGTCGTTCAGGCAAAAAAGAGTTGCCTCACCAAATGAGACAAAGCTTCAACCGCATCACAGACACCTGGGCGGTCTGCACGTTGCCTACAGCTACAACCTGTCCCGCCAGGACTCAGGATAGAGCCGCACATGCGCACTAAATTCCCCCGTAGCCGCTCGGTCCCGCCCCTCAGACACGCCGAGTTCCGGGAGCCCTCAGGCGCTGAGACACAGACGCTCAAGCGCGGACGACGGCCGCGCAGGCGCAGTCGTGGCGCCTTCGCTGTGACGGCCCTTGTTCGTACCAGTGTCTTGTTTTCTTAGCTTGTGTAGTGCCGTTGAGACCCGCAGGTGCTGAAGGTGTGGGGTCTTGGACCCCTGCCAAGTCCCAGCAACACGGAGGTGCAGGGTGTCGCCGAGGGCTCGGGGCCGGGCTCCGCGGGTGGCGTGCCGTGTCCCAGGGCCCCCGCCCCTGCTGCAGCCGCGGCCATGGCCCCAGCCCCCGTCGCGGCTCCCGCCTCGCAGTTCACCCTGTTGGTGATGCACCCCTGTGCAGGGCAGGAAGAGGCCGCCGCTGAGGGCGTCCTTCGGCAGGCCCCAGCAGGCTGCATCGGGGCGAGCAAGCACGTTGAGTACCCGTGTGAAGTGGTGGTGGATTTGGACGACGAGGACGACGTGGATCTGCTGGACACTTCGGACCCTCCGGGAGGAGGCGAGAGCGCGGCCAGCTTGGAGGATCTGGAGGACGAAGACACGCACTCGGGGGGAGAGGGCAGTAGCGGGGGAGCCCGGAGGCGGGGCAGCGGCGGGGGCAACGTGAGCAAGACTTGCACCTATGAGGGCTGCAGCGAGACCACAAGCCAGGTGGCCAAACAGCGCAAGCCGTGGATGTGCAAGAAGCACCGCAACAAGATGTACAAAGACAAGTACAAAAAGAAGAAGAGTGACCAGGCCCTGAACTGTGGGGGGGCCGCCTCGGCTGGCAGCGCTGGAAACGTCAAACCGGAGGTACTGTCCTTTGCCTGGGCCATGGGGAGGGGGAAGGGGAAGAAACTCCACTCTTGCACACCCCATTTCCAGAGCCTGCTTACCTACTCCCAAATGGGCCAGCGTGCCTGGCTGGGCTACTCTAGAGAGTAGGGCGTGCCTACTCTCTAAATAAATACCCAGTTAGTTTATAGGAATATGCACGAAGCCTTGATTCTTTTGCACCTTGTGAATGAGGGAATGAATTTCAATGAAAATGCTTTGACTCATCAGGAGAGCTGTCATTCAAAACTCTGGGATATGGGCTGGATGGACAGAATAAATAATTGATCCGATTTACCATTATTAGAGCAGGCAGAGACTTTGAACCCTACCTGAAATTGATAATTTGGAAGAGGTAATCTCTTCCTGTTGTCAGGACTCTGATGTTGGCAACCTATTCTCAATATTCTTTAAACTCTTTTTTGTAGTACTCCTGATAAATATCCTGTTCTTAAAACACAGTTCTCAGCACTTCCATGTTCAGTGTTCAATTCTCATTACTCATATGCTGAATGCCTTGTTTTCAATGTCCTATTCTCACTATCTTTTTTCTTACCCTAGAGAAAAAGATTAATTGATATTGGGGTGTAAATCTCGGGAGACTTGGATTGCTTGATTTGAGCTATGTAGAAGGTTAAAGCTAGTGCTTTGGAGTTAGAAATTTACCTGTAAGTCTCTGTCATTTGCTGGCTGTGTGGCCTTGAGCATATTAATTTTTTTCAGTAGAGAAAACAATTTTATTAGTAATTTTTAAGCGTACAACTTAATGGGTGTCATTATATTTCCATAGATGTATGTCATAGTACATTGCTTACTTGAACATGTTATCTAAGTTACAGCTTCCTTGCCAATTAGCATCAAAATAATGCCTAGTTATTAATGTTGCTGTGAGTATATGAGATAGTCCATACCAAGTGTTCATATATTGTCTAACAGATAAAAGTCTATAAACCTTAGGCATTATAAACTGGTCCCCATGGCCTGTGCCTGTAATCCCAGCTACTCAGGAGGCTGAGGCAGGAGGATTGGGAGTTTGAAGCCAGAAGCAGCCTGTGCATTTTGGCAAGACTGTCTCAAAAATAAAAAAGTGGGCTTAGGTGCAGCCCAATAATGGAGCACTTGCCTAGCATGTGCACACTCTTGGGTTTGGTCCTCCAGTACAGAAAGAAAGAGAAAACTTTAGCCATTATTTTTGTCATTATTAGCACCATAATTCAAGATAAGCAGATATTTCATCCTGTCTTTTCCTCATTTTAATAAAAGCTATAATATCTTGGTGCAAAGAACAATTGAAATTGTTAACGTTGATCCAGAATATGTTTAAAAGTGCAGGAAAGTGGATGGTACCGAAAGTTGGTAAGCAAAATAAGCTAGACTCAGAAAAACAAATATTGCATGTTTTTTCTCATATATAGAATCTATGGGGAAAAAGGACAACATGAAAATAGAAGAGGGAACTTTTAGGGAGGAGGATAGAGATGGGTTGGGGGTGAGCAAGAACAGGAATAGGGGGTCATATGATCAAACTACATTATATGTATGTATGAAAATGTCACAGTGAAGCCCATTGGTTTGTAAAATTCATACACCCTAGAAAAAGAGGAAACTAAGGTGTTTAAAGTTAATATTTCTTACACAATAAGGAATAAGTGTATAATATCTAGTTCATGTATCTAAGAATTGTGCTATATGAAGGAACTAGGGATAAAAGAATTGACTGTATATGGATAGGGATCATTATCATTAAATATCTAAAAGGCTACCATTTGAAAGAAGTGGTGGATTTATTTTGTATAGTTCTGAAGTAACTGGGACTCTTAGGTGAAAATCACCATAGTATTTCAGCCCAATCTCAGTAAAAACCACTAAAATGTTACAGCTATTCAAAACTAAATGGAATGCCTCAAAAGTTGGTAAGCTCCTTAGGACAAAAAGTGTTGACGTTTTTTGAAAAGGGAATTCCAACATTTGTAGAAGTTTGGGCTAGATGACTCAAGGTTATTTCTACCCCATACTTCTGTGATTTTGTGGTATTATCATTCTGAACCTACACAGCACTTTGGGGTTTGGGAAGTACAAGGTACTCTATAATTAGCTCAGTTCTAGCATTACATTTATTGTGTACATAAAATGAAACATTCTTTAAATAAAGCTAACTCTATAGAGAAAGAGCCTGCATCTGTAGCCTTGTGGCATCCGATCCCATCTGATCTTGGAAGCTAAGCAGGGTCAAGCCTCGGTAGTACATGGATGGGAGACCATCTGGGAATACCAGGTGCTGTAGGCTTGGGAGATGGACCCAGCAACCCACTCCCCAAAATTAATCCACCACTGAAAACCCTATGAACAGCAGAGAAGCATTGACAATAGTGTTTCACCTGTTGTACACAGGGTTGCTATGAGTTGGATACCGACTCAGCGGCACCTAACAACAACAACAACAGAGAAAGAAGGAAGAAATTTTTGTTTTCTGTGGGTATTATCCTCCTTTTACAGTTTTTACACTTAGAAGTTTAAAATGTTTAGGTATGGGACGTTTTTATAACAGCAGTTTGCTAAACTTCTCATAATGAAGTAAAGGAGAGGATATTCTAATAGACAACCCAGGGGCCAGTAGAGAAAAGACCAACAAAAAAACAGCTTAGATGACATCCTAAATAAAGAATGAGACTAAATTCATATAAGGCATGATAAAGAATTCCATAGTTTTATATTTGTTTAGTAAGAATTTCAGAAGGCCTAGAGGGTATATAGCACAGTTGTAGAGGAAGTGGTCAGCATATATAAGGCCCTGGGTTCAATCCCCAGCAACAGCATCCCTACCTCAATTTGGGGAGTTTGCATGTGGTCATTTCATTTCCTGGTTTTATGAGAGGCAGAATGTTTCAGTTAACTAGAAAAATATTTTGTTATGCCAAGAATTGTTAAGTATTTAAGATTATGTCAGGTAACTGGGGATACATATTTGGTAGTAAGTGCTGCTAATTTTGGGGGGTTTTGATGATTCAATAATGTTATTACTTTAGAACTTTCCTGTTTTGTTGAGACCAGTGTTTTCTAGCCTTATCTAGTTTATCCTTTTCCTCTTTGTGATGTCCACATTCTGAAAGCTTTGTTTATCATTTGCTTCTTTAACCAATATTTAACTGCCCCCCTTTTGACTGTGAATTGGGCACAAAATTCTCTGAGTGTCTCATTAGCAATATACAGATTGGCTCTGAGTTCACATATTTCATCCAAAGGCAAGCAGACTGTCTTTCGGCCTGGATAGTTCTGTGTAAAGAGAATACTCAAC
Source organism: Pedetes capensis (assembly GCA_007922755.1). Lineage (NCBI taxonomy): Eukaryota > Metazoa > Chordata > Mammalia > Rodentia > Pedetidae > Pedetes > Pedetes capensis. The sequence goes on along the minus strand of VMDO01020246.1, from coordinate 22,816 downwards.
TCCACTTGGTATTTTTTTGTAATACTGAAAATAGTTCACAAGTAACTCTTCACCTCCCTACCCCCACCTTTGTCCCACTACAAATTTGAGACCCTCCAAGAGAGTGAAGAACCGAAGTTATAAATCCTGGAGGGGGAATGAGTATTATCTAAAACTAACTTAGTGCCTCGCTTATGGCTTAGTGAGAGGCTTTCCCAAAATTTCACAGTAACTGGGCAAAAGGAAGAGAAGACTTGTTGATTACTTCACTGAAATGCCTGTCGTCATTTGTGTTTTTATGATTTATCCAGGAAAGTGCAGATAACATACTCTCCATTGTCAAACAAAGAACAGGATCTTTTGGGGATCGTCCTGCAAGACCTACTCTTTTAGAACAAGTATTAAATCAGAAAAGACTGGTAGGTGTCTGCTTATAAAGTAGTTACAAATCTATTAATAAAAGCTTTTTGTTATAAATGGAACTATTTATAGATATTTTGAGATTTTTAAAACTTGTTAATTGGACATTAGAATTGAGTCATGCACCTTTGCCAGTACATGCTGGAATCTTGTAGATGCTCTCCCAGGACTTCACAAGAAGGAACACTTCATCCTGTTTCTTCACTGACTAAGCTTTAAATATCTGAACAAGGTAGAATTCTAAGACAGACTCTCCTTATACTAAATCCTAAGGTTTATGGCATAATGCTTTAATGGTGTTGAAGTATAAATAAACCAGTATTTAATAAGAATCTCTATTGTAAATTTGATAGAATCCATCAGAAGTCAATCAAGAAAGGAGAGATTGTTCACTAAATGCTGGAAAAATTAGATAATAATTTGAGGGAAAAAAGAATTTAGCTTATCAAATCACACTATATATCAGAAAAAAAATTCTGGTAGTCTTAACTTTTTTAAAAATAGAATTGGAACTTTATCTCAAAAATGTAGAGTGAGGGCTGAGAATGTAGCTCAGTGGTAAAGTGCTTGTCTAGCGGGCTTGAGGCCCAACGTTCAATTCCCCAGTAATAACAAGAAATTTAAAAATCTAGAATGAGCTTTTATAGCTTAAAATACATAGAATCACCAAAGAAAAGATTATAAATTTGTATAGAAAATGCCATAGTCAAAAATGGTGGCAAAAAATCAAAATGCTAAGAGACATATAGGAAAAATAATACAAAATATAAAAATCTGACTAATATGGTTGATATTTTTATTATTACAAAAGTCGTATTATTTGGTAAGGAAAAAAGTTTGGCCTCAATACATTTGATAAATTATAAACAGAATAAAAGCAGAAATACTACTATTTAGTGATATAAAAAGCTATTTGATATCAGTAAAAATGACACAATAAATGATAAGCAAAAATTATTTGAATGATTGCACACACTGGTGTTGAGGATTCCCCGAAATGGGTACTCCCATTCTGTTGCTGGCATCTTATGGTACAGAACTTTTAGAAAGTTAGGTAGTATGTATCAGGAGTTTTAAAATGTCATCCCTTTGACTTAGAAATGAAACCTAATGTGAAGATATTTGCAGAAAATAAATCCTAAGTATAGATAAAGTTGTTGTTTTTAGGTGCCATCAAGTCGGTATCTGACTCATAGCGACCCTACATACAACAGGTGAAACACTATTGTCAGTGCTTCTTGCTGTTCATAGGGTTTTCAGATGCAGATGGATGTTTGGGAATGGGTTGCCAGGTCCATCTCCCAAGCCTACAGCAGCTGGTGTTCCCAGATGGTCTCCCATCCAAGTACTACCCAGGCCTGACCCTGCTTAGCTTCCGAGATCAGACAGGATCAAATGACACAGGACTAAGGCTGCAGGCTAGATGAAGTTAAGCATAAGGATATTGGCAGAAGTGTATGTATTATAAATAATAAAATAGTAGTTCAAGCAACGTAAAGAGCCAGTGATGTCATAACAGCTAAATAGATTACTGTTCGTTTACTTAATAGCATATTGGGCAGTCTTTATAAATAATTTTAAACAAAAATATTTAATAAATAGAAAATGTACTATAAAATAATACAAAAATACATAATATATAAAAATTTTAAGTCACCATTTAGTGATAATATTTATACTTTATTTGGTTTATCTTTTTCAACTTAATTGGGGCCAAAGTATTTTTTCTTTCTGAATTTATACAAGTATTTTATTATAATAAAAACATTAACCATAGTCTATTATATTTCTTACATAGTAACAACTATATTTAAAAACAGTAAGTACAAGCCAGGCACAGTGGCTGACACCTGTAATCCCAGCAATTTAGGAGGTGGAGGCAGGAGGATCGCTTGTTGGAGGCCAGAGGCAGACTTTGTAATTTAGTGAGACCCTATCTCAAAAATAAAAACTAGCCGGGTGCTGTGGCGCACACCTGTAATCCCAGCAGTTCGGGAGGCAGAGGCAGGAGGATTGCAAGTTCGAGACCAGAGGCAGTCTGCGTAACTTAGTGAGACCCTGTCTCAAAAAGTAAAAAAATGGGCTGAGGGTGCAGCTCAGTGGTCCAGCACTTGCAGAGCATGCAGGCGTGAGGCCCTGGGTTCAACCCCCACTACCGCAAAAAAAAAAAAAAAAAAAAAAAAAAAAAAAAAAAAAAAAAAAAAAAAAAAAAAAAAAAAAAAAAAAAAAAAAAAATTTAAAAATTAAAAAAAAATAAAATAAAATTTAAAAATGGGCTAAGGGTACAGCTCATTGGTAGAGCACTTGCAAAGTATGCACGAGGCCCAGGGTTCAACCACCCAGTACTAAACAGTAAGTACAAAAAATGTGTTTTTAGCACACTTGCGTTCTTTCTTTTCTCAAATTATGATAATTAGCTAATATTAATTTTTTATTTAGAGGATCAGTAGGAGGGGAGGAGGAAGACATAAGAGGGTAATGGGAGGAACAAAAGCACAATACAACAATGATACGTGTATACAGAAATATAATGAAACCCATTAATTTGTATACTCATGAAAAAATTACTAATAAGAAAGAAGTAGGAAATATAAAAAACTTCATTTATATGCACATGCACACCTATATACATATGTAATTTTAAATTTCTTTCTTAGACTAGTGGGAGAAATTTAAATTCCAGTACTAGTTCATATATATTCACAAACAGGCATTTAGTTTCCACCTCTGGCCCCTTTTTTCTTGCTGCAGTCCAGGGCCAATGTTTGGCTGTTTGCTCTTACATATTTCAACAGAGTATATTTGCTGACATAAAGAAAGCATTTCCTTTGTACACAGAATCACCAGTAGCACCAGGCTTTAGCCATTATTTTCAAGTGTTAATATTTTGATGGATGGCAGGTTGACTTCAGTGTGGTGCATCAGCTACAAAAGTGAATTCAATTCAGGCATATTTTGTTTTGTAAGCATATTATATCTTGTATAGGAGCATACCAGAGTAGTTTCATTGCATGAATACAATCTATCACTTAAGTATAATACTATTAATAATTTTTTTCATTTTTTTTCTCCTTAAGTCACTACTAAGAAGCCCAGAAGTAGTACAGTTTTTACAGAAACAGCAGCAGCTATTAAACCAGCAAGTTTTGGAGCAAAGACAGCAGCAGTTTCCAGGAGCATCAGTGTGAGGGAACTTATCAAGAGCAACCTCTGTGTGTTTTTTACCTTACTGTAATCGATGAACATATTTTTATACTAAAGATAAATGGGATAAGATAATGCTGATAAAACATAGCCATTTTCCTGTAAATATGTGTGCATTTGGGGATAAGTATTGCGATGTTTTGCATCTAATCCTTTTAGAGCACCTGTTTGAAAAATATCATCTTTTTTTTCCCAGAAGCACATTTAATTACAGTTTTTAAAAAATATGTTCTTCAGTCATTATTGAAGATAATGAATCACTTTCTTTCTGTGGAAGTCTTGAAGTTAATAGATAATAATGTTGAATCATCTGGTTTTGCGGTTCTCATTAAGAGGCATTTGGAAATGTATGGGTGTTTTGGGGTTGTCATGGTGAGCATGAAAACTGCTGGTTTTTAGTGAGTGGGCCAGGAATACTAAATATTCTGCAGTGTCTAAGATAGTCCTAGACAACTAAAAACTATCCCACCCACAATGCCAGTAATGCCCTCTTGAGAAACACTGATAGCTACTTGTTGTGATCACAGGTATTCAGAGTACTTGGAATTGGGTTTTCATAATAACTTTCTTTACACTTAACCCTGCAGAGGTCACAAGGCTAATCTGAGGGGTATAAACTCTTAAATATTTTTACCTATATTAGATGCACAGGTTCAAGGTCATGACAGGCTGTGCATTTGTATATGACTAGTAATGAATGTGTTTCTCTGATATATGTGACCTATGGTGTAATTTTTTTCTGACTGCGACCTCCACAGGGTTAAGACTGGGGCTGTCAAAGATATGCATACTTTATACATGTAAGGGAAGTGATCACTGGTTATTGTTCATCTGTAACATCAAAGGTGTGCTGGTAAAACATAAGAGAAGGATTAAGTACACTAGAATGAAGGCATCTACTAAAGTTGGCGTCTCAATTTCATGTTACTGATTAGTGTTGTTGTACTTTAGAATGCACCCTCTTATGTATTGAATTTGTGAACAATATAAATGTATCTCAGCCCATGAATACCAGGATAAAATTGGTTTTCCCATATTCATTTTGCATTAAAGAAAATAAAAAGATCCTTTTCAAAAAAGAGATCCTGAAAATAAGAATAACACTCCAGCATTTTGTCATTGCTTTTCATAATCAAGCTTTTTTTAAGACTGTTATTCCTAAGAACTGTTAAAAGAATGATCAGTTATCTGGATACTGTTTTCTTGTATTTTCTCTTAAGAAAACTTAAAAAGACAAGCCTACAACAACAACAACCAATAAGAGTAATAAAACATCTGGGTATAGTGGTATGTGCCTGTAATCCCAGCATTCGGGAGGCTGAGGCAGGAGGATCGATGTGAATTCAAGACCAGCATGGTCTACATAGCGAGTTCCTGGCCAACCTGAGCAACACATTGAAACCCTGTCTCAAAAGAAAAAAAAAAAAATCAAATGTCAAGAGGTTATATTCAATAGTAAAATTAAAAATGGATATGTCTCATGAACTGTGCAAAGATTAGTTTTTTGATTTTTAAGCTCTGAAATATATATCATGTTAAACTTGGTCATGGCTGTTTTAGGATGTACTTATGGGGAGAAATAATGGTTTTCTTCAGTTTTTACATGTTTGTATACTTGAATATCTACAAAAACATTCTCACCAAAACTATTCATTAAAGTCCAGTTGTTGACCTTCAAGTAGTCTGATTTCCTTATTCTGTTTTCTTTAGTCAGTTCACACTGGCTGCAGAGTGATTGACTTACATTTGTTATTGTACTTAGAGGTTTAGGAGCTTTATTGAATCTTGAGCTTAAGTTTTATGGCAAAAAAAAAATACAGCTTCAGGCTTCTTCAGGTGGAATAAGAGAAATAGAAAAGGAACGAAAGTAATAGGCAGTGAGAGCTGAGTGAAGATTGATTGAATTTATGTAGTTATAAGAACTTCAAGATGATTGGTAGCTGTTAAACCCTAGAGTAGATAATTGGGAGAGTCAAAAGGGGGCGCAAGGAGGCTTCTAGCATTCTGGCAATACTCTTTCCTTGTTCCATGTGCTGGTTATATATGCACATTCTGTTATTGAAAGTTCAGCCAGCTATGTGTTTATTTCTTTTCTTTCCACTTTTCAGCTGATAGTTTATAGTTTAGTTTTTAAAATAATGGCCTTTTTCTTTTTAAGCCCTTGCAGCTGTATGTAGCATGTGAGTAAATTCTGGCCACTGAGAAGTGAGCAGAAGTGATGTGTGCACCTTCTAGGTGGTGCCCTTAAAAAGGGGGCAAGTGGCCCATTTCCCCTCTTTCTCCATTCTGCCTCCTGGAATGTGGACAAAGCAGATCACCAATGGGCTAAATAAGGATCATTCAAGGGAAAAGGAACAGTAAGATAAAAGAATTTAGGCTGGGAGCTGTCGCTCATGCCTATGATCCCACCAATTTGGGAGGCAGAGGCAGGAGGATTGCAAGTTCAAGGCCAGAGGCAGCCTATGTAGTTTAGTGAAAACCCATATCAAGATAAACAATTTAAAAGGGGGCCCTGGGGCTGCTGCTCAGTGGCAGAGCACTTGCAAATATATATGCAAGATCCTGGATTTAGCCACCCAATACCTCAAAAATAAGAACATAAACAGGAACTTACACCCTTGGATGACCTCAAGGAACAGCCAGGATACTAGCCTGGGGCATCTTTGGACTACTGTGTAAAAGAGAGAAATAGAATATATTACTTCTGCTATGGTTATTATGTCTGCCACACTTTTTGTTACAGCCAGCTAAATCCATCTCCCAAATAATAATGTAGGTAAAAGAATTGACAAGTGACGTTAAAGACTGCCTCCTAGAAGCCAGAAATTTGTCATGGCAATCTGCAGTTATATGACAATATTTCACAGGACTCAACCAACCACAGTAATAGGGAAAATAGATTATAGGCTTGATCTAATGTTCATTTATTGAAAGAAGGGATTGATGGGGTTAAGAGTACTTTCCATAACAGAAAGTGAGTTAAGGCAAAGCAGAAACGAGGCAAACAGGGACTAGAAATTTCTGTGATACTGCAGGGCAAGTGTAGGAAGAGTAAGAGCATGTAAGATAGTTAGACTAGGAAACTATGGCTCAGAAGAAAAGCAGTGCTCATTACACTGAATGCCTGCCTAATTTTTATTATGCTTTGAACCAAAATGTATATCAGTAAATTGGTAAAGTTTTCCCTTTGCTCAGCTACTAGACCCTTCCTAGGCTTCTGCTTGAGAAGTTTGGAACAGAGCAATTAAGTAAACAAGCCTGTGTGATTTAATGACAAGCAGGTCATCCAGGGAGAGCTCACAACCAGCAGTTCTGGAGTATTGTAGAAATCTGATGAAGAATGCCATGAGAGGAAAAAGTAAGAGAAAACTAGAGTAGATGTTTTGTTTCAGGAGTAATCAGTCCAAAGTACTACAGAGGAAAAGGAGATAACCAACCTGGTGGCCCTCAAAAGAAGTATCCAAAGTAGTGTTTGCCAATAGTGATAAGTAGCCTGCCATTAATGAATAGGCACATTGCAATGGGTCATAACTAATATTACTAAAAAACTTTATATAAATATGTAATTATACATACAAATGTGCTCAAATACAGAGTTGGAAGTTGCTTCCATAAAGGAAAATTGGGGCATTGGTAGTTTAGGGTAAGAGGTTGAGGAAGGAGGTCAGGAAATAATCTTTTATTGAAATGATTTTTTTATGCTGCTTGAAATTTTACCATAAACATTTTCAAAGATTTTTTCTTACTCTGAATTTAAAAATAATTGGTTAGAGCTGGGCACGGTGGCGCACGCCTATAATCCCAGCAGCTCCGGAGGCGGAAGCAGGAGGATCGTAAATTCAAGACCAGAGGTAGTCTGTGTAACTTAGAGAGACCCTATCTCAAAAAAAGTAAAAAAATGAGCTGGGGGTGCATCTCAGTGGTCCAGCACTGCATGCAAGTGCAAGGCCCTGAGTTCAACCCCCAGGACATTACATATATATATATATATATATATATATAGGCTGGGATTTAGCTCAGTTGGTAGAGCACTGCGCTGCAGTCTTTGAGTCCCCAAGTTCAATTCCCAGCACCACAAAAAATGGGAGAAGGACCTGGCAATCCAATACTAAGGCAATCCCCAAAACAGCCATTGAAAACCCTATGAGGGTCACTATGAGTCAGATACCAACTCAATGGCACCTAACAATAACATGCATACATATACACATATATATGTATGTATGTATGTATGTATGTATGTATGTGTATATATATATATATATATATATATATATATATATATATATATATATATAATTTGCTCTATTTAATGCCAGTACTCATTATACTACTAGAGTAATTCTGAGGCCATATTTAACATTTTTATCACTTATGTGTGCAGATCAGGAGCCATCAATGATTATGCAGAAGTAATCAGAATTCAGGTCATTTTTAACTTAGTGATGAAGCATCAGAATTCCCTATGCTTCTAGTCTTTACTCAAATTTGCATTCTGAAAAGATTTAAAATAAAACAAAATTTAACTGTTTAACTATCAAAGCTACATTGCTACTAACGTGCAGCTGAGTAACTATTTCCAAACTGAGTCATAAGTATGCTTCTCTGATGCTCACTGGCCACTTGACATGCAATTGAAGGCTTGTGATTATAATTTTGAAAAGGAGAAACTGAATACTTACTTTTAGAATGAGAACTGGGAACAAATACCATTTCTACCTTTACAGCATAACCAAAGCTTCCTAATCAAACAAAGCTGAGAAATGTTGAAAATGACTTGATACAATCACCACCCTTAAAGACCTCCTAGCTGGGAGAGATAAGCAAATAAACAATGTGGTGATGAAACAGATAACTGACCAGTGATAGGAACAGATTATTATGGGAACACAGAGACCAGGGACATAACCTGGCTTAGGAATGTCTGGAATGACTTGCCAAGGCAGCTGATGGAAGGCAAGTTAGATTGGCCCCAAAGCCTTCCCTGGTACCTACCCTACGCCTGATGATGTCATTCCATGGTCTCCCCAGCACCCTATCATGGGTGATAGCAAATTCACTTCTAGTTTGTCTTCCTTCAGAAGCTTAAGTTCTTGCAGTCAGAAACTTGACTGTCATTGTATCAGATCCTGCTGATGCATCAGAACCATTTGTTGAATGGATAAATGCACGTTTCTAAATACTCCTATATGATGGACTAATGTTTAATGACAGCATTTTATGTCTCAATATCATGATGTATTTAAAAACGTGTAGAAGTTAGTGTTTGAAATGCCCAAACCAAATATTACATGCAAGAACAAGGTCCAGAACCAGAGGAGCTGCAAAGACAAACAAGATATCACCGCTCTCCGAAGACTGAGTTTTACTAAATTTTTGGCTTTTTTTTTTTTTTCTTCCTCTCAGTTCTGTGGATTGAACCTAAGGCTTTGCACATGTTAATCATGTGCTCTACCACTGAGCTACAGCCCTGATATTCCAGCAACTTGGTTTAAACCAAAGGTTTCATGCCCTCATCTGAACCTGAACAGCTTGTCTTTCAATCATTTCTATCTTGGAGTGGCATAAAGTATTTCTTCCAAATAAAGAACTCTGTTGCTTAAAAAAAAAAAAAAAGAAGAGGGCTGGGGATGTAGCTCAGTGGTAGAACATTTGCCTAGCATGTGGGAGACCACAATAAGTAAGTAGATCCTGATCTAGTTAATAACAAGGTTGAGTTTTCTAGTAATATTTATAGGTCTTTTCCTCTTCTATTTGAAGCCTAGAAGGTAATTAAGAATTTGTATTTTTAGATATGTTCATATTCCTCCAGGATTGCACCCTAATTTTTCATCTCTAGCCTTCTTTTAGCACTTAACTGGTATCATGAGGTCAATAAAGACCCTAGAAGTTAAATTTTTCTATTTTTAAAAAATTCCTAATTGTCCCACAAATGTGTGGTTCTGTATAATCTCAGTTTGTCTCGACTCCATGCAGGTGCTGAAATTCAAGTAAGTGCCTGGTGGGATCACATATCCCCATGACACCAATTACAGTTACATGTCACTGTCCATATATCATAAACTCATGACAACTGTTATTTTTATGATTTTAAGGGTCTCTACATTATAAAACAAGTAGAGAGTTTTCTGAGTTAGTTTTGATTTTATTGTAGTTTTTGAAACCAATGAAAACTGATTAGAATTTTGTGAGTACCTTAAGAAAAATTTCTTGATATTTATTATCACACAGATAAATGTTATATTAGAAACTTTTGAAAGGTGTTTTAGTTCATATAGCATAATTAAATCTTAAAAACAAACATCTTAAATAGTAAGTTTGTTTGCCTTGGGTTCTGGGGTGACCCAGTGTCATCAGTTACATTGACAATACTAGTTAAGCACTACCAGACAATATCTAACAATGTAGAGATGTTTACAATGATAAAATTGATCTTTTCTCTTTTTCTTTCCTGCAGTACTAGGAACACAGTGCTTGGACTCAGAGCCTCATGCATGCCAGGCAAGTGCTCCATCACTGAACTGCACCTACAGCCCCATTTTTATTTTTCATTTTTGAAACTGGGTCTCGCTATGTTGCACAGGCTTGGAATTCTGGCCTGGAATTCGCAATCCTCCTGCCTCAGCCTCCCAAGTCACTAGGGTTACAAGTGTGCTGCAGGGCACCCATCTCAAAATTGATCACTCTTTTTTATACAGTGAAATATCACTTAATATTTCTATTACCCAGGAAAAAAGCTTCTATGTACACATGGCCCCGGACTTAATGATGGATCAATTTATAATTTTTCCAATTATAATTTTTCAGCTTTGGGATATGCATTCTGTAGACAGCGTACTTCAAACCTGGAATTTTACTTTTTTCTCTGGCTTGCACATTCTCTTGCAATGTTGGGCAGCAGCAGTGAACAGCAGCTCCCAGTCAGCCACAGGATCTCCAGGGAAAACAACCCATATTCTACATTGTGTTGCGTTGCTGTCTGGCAGGTTTGGTGTATTTAATGCATTTTTGATTTATGTTAATTTTAACTCACAAAGGATTTATTGGGATGTCACTGCATAAGTTGAGTAGCATCTGTATACTGTCTCTAAAATTTCTTCAAAGTATCTTCAAGATTCCATACTTAATGCCAGGATGTTTAATACAACAGCATCACTTCATTTCTCCACTGCATGATGAACATTTAAAACATCTCATTTTCAAAATAGGATGGTTTAAGATCGTCTTAAGGGGCTACAGATTCAGAAGTAATGAGTCCTTCTATGAGCCCTGTAGGAAAAAAGGAACCAAAAATCACCAGTGCAGTATTCTTTATTATAAACGATCATATGACAGTATATGTGTGTATCTGAAGGATAATTGAAGCCAAGTCCTTCTATGAGCCTTGTAGGAAAAAAGGAACCAAAAATCACCAGTACAGTATTCTTTATTATAAACGATCATATGACAGTATATGTGTGTATCTGAAGGATAATTGAAGCCAAGGTTATTACAATCAAAAGCATTGCTTCAGTCAAGAAGAGATAGTTTCTGTTTTTTGTTGGTGTGTATTACATTCATTTGAACTTATCTTTAACATATGCCAGGATCAACTTATTATATAGTTCAGCTATTAAATCATAACAGGTAAGACAATTTGGAAATGCTGAAATATAAATATATATATATATATATATATATCCCCCAAGTATTTGGTAAATATTCAAAGTTAAGCAGGAATTTGAAGTCTAGCAAGTAATATTTATAAAATGCTTTTGTTACTGTTGTTGCTAGTTGTTTTGTTGCTAGTATGGCGTTATCCATATCCTTAGGGGACAATAAACACAGATTCTAAATGCCAGGTCATTGGCCAACTTCTCTTGATTTATACTGAGTGTGAAAAAAAAAACAAAACATAAAAGTATATGGGTTACAAAGTGACAACATTTTGGTTCTGAAACACTGGCAGCTATTAATATATCACATAGCTAAAATAAACTTTTCACATCTCTTTTTTAACAAACAAACAAAAAATACTAACTTGAACAACATCATAAGTACTCTGGGACTTGTGAGCAGACAGAATTGTTAATGCACTCTGCTGCATGATCCTCATCCACAGCCACCTGAAACAGGTTTGCAGGGCTCATGTATTTAGAGGCCTAGCTTCGCTCCATTTTTTTATCCTGTAAAAGAATGCTATTCAGTTTTTTCACTTCTCTGCCTCATGGGATGGAGGTTAACAGACCCCATTTAGAAGTGTGAAGTTAAATACTGTACTTCAATTTTGAGAACTCTTAGCAGCAAAAGAAAAAAAAAAAGCTGATTAAAATGTGACTGTGTTACAATGACCAGAGGGGGTTTATTTCTCATCAATTCTAAGTTCTCACAGGGCGTGGTGGCACACACCTCCCAGTGACTTGGGAGGCGGAGGCAAGAGGATCACAAGTTCAAGACCAGAGGCAGTCTACATAATTTAGTGAGACCCTGTCTCAAAAAGTAAAAAAAAAAAAGAAAGAAAAAAAAAATGGGCTGAGGGTGCAGCTCAGTGGTACAACACTTGCAAAGCATGCAAGCACCAGGCCCTGGGTTCAACCCCCAGTACTGAAAAAAAAAAAAAAAAAAAAAAATCTGAGTTCTCTGAATTTCACAGGTATCCTAACATAGGATTTTGGTGATACTAACACCTGACTTTTCCCATGTAATAAGTAGGTTCAGTGTTTCTGCTAGGCCATACAACTGGTAATGATGACACATGCCAATTTCATAAGTTATTTTTCACAGAAATAACTCAGGTGCTCGCAACATTTTGTTCCAGTTTCCCAAATCTGTTGAGAAATCCAAGTGCTTTGGGTTTTGTTTTTAAAGGTCATGTATAAATTTCGACTTCTGATTAATTCTATAAAGGTGTAAGATTACCAGAGGATGAGTTTGACAGCTTGTGCAAAGATCGAGAAAGCTATGTTTGGAGCAAATGCTGGGTATGTTTGAAACTCTCGGGTGGAATGTACTCCTACAAGATGCACTATATTAATGACTTTCCCAAGAAAAAGGAAGCTGGGGAATTATCACAAAATAGGGGAAGGAAAGAAGGATAGGGAAAAAACAAAGCTTCAAGACATGGAAGAAAAGTAACATTTATCCAAGGATCCCATTACCTGATTGCTCTAAAGAGAAGGGAAGTAAAATTTCAAAATAGAGATTTTTAAGAAATCAGTTATATTTGTTCAACCAAAAAAAATTTGCATGTTTTGTTTTAAAGCTCTGAAATATGAAGATGTCTATAAAAACAGATTTACTGTTAGACTCTTGGCTCCATGAAGGCTGGGACTTTCTCTCATTTATATATGATTCCATAGTACCTGACGTTGTACCTGGCACAGATAGGTGCACAATACATAGTTAATGAACCAATAAACCGTGAGTTTTTCTAAACACTAAGTGGGCCACCTAGTTTTAATGTAAAATGTAATAATTATTTTCTATTATATATATATATATATGAAAGTTTCTATTAGATAATACTAGTCATTACAAGAGGTGACAAGAGTACCTCACTCATACCTCTCATAGCATCATTTCTACCTTGAATACAATTTAATGAGAAACATCTACATTTGTATTAACACTAGATAGAATGTATACATGAAGAAACCTCTTGGATTACTGAAGTTCTGTTACAAGTATAACTGCTATCTTAAATTATACATTTTTAAGAGAGTATGAACTGCTTTTCCAAGCAACATGGTGTTTACTGGGTGGCAAGTACCTACAAATTTGGGGGATTTCCCTTTATCATCCAAAGAAAGAACAGGTTTTTAATAGTGTGTGTGTGTGTGTGTGTGTGTGTGTGTGTGTGTGTGTGTGTATTAAAGATGCCTTGTTGCTCAGTACCACTGTTCCCCTTAAATTATAGGGGAGGATGAAACCATTCTCACTTTGCTTGGGAAGTGATTTCCAGGTAGGAGACTTTAGCTCTATAAGATGCTGCCAGATTTCACCAGTAGATAACCTAATCAATAAAGACATGAAGTAAGTAATTCACAAATTTGATTCAACTGTGTGTCCAGATTTTCTCAAAGACATTACTCATGTTTTAATAATCTGTAAATAGTTCATATTTGCCAACAGTCAGGAAAAGGTGGCGAAGAGATCCTCTGATCTTGAGGCTTTAGCGTGGGAACGTGAGAAGGTATACATAAACGTGTGAGGCTTTGTCCAGGCCTTTTGTTTGACTGTTGAGTTCCGTGCACAGGACTCAACACGGTGTCACAATGTGCTCACTCAGCAGCCTGCAGGATCTGACATGAATGACCAGGGAGACAGGCACCTGATCTCTAGTGTGGAGAGTGAAGCCCCCCTGGGTGCTGCTCAGACTCAATCCTGGACTTACACTATAATTTGAGATTCTAGCTCATCTCAAACTATTTTCGTATTCGCTTTCCCTCATTAGACTCTTTTTTTCCCCCCGGTGGTAGATCGATGCAGCATGACTTTGAGCTTCACAGTTTCTTTCTTTTCCAATCACAGTTTACATTTGTTTAAAGTGTACTGTTGATATCAGCACAGTAGTCCAGCTATACATATTTCAACTTCAGAAATCAAATAAAGTTTCTGTGGCTTCTCTCAAAATTCATCATACAAGTCTAATTTTTTTTCTTGCCAATAGCACTAAATGCGAGATCATTTAAATGTATGGGTGTGATTGCTTTGCTTTGTCTGAAAGTGTGATTTGCTCTGTAGTTACTAACACCTGACTTTTGCTATATAATCAGCAGGTTCAGTGCCTCTGCTAGGCCATACAACATGATGTATAATGATATGCTTCCTACAGCTGCCTTGGCTCTGCCAACACCCTTCACACACTGTTGCCTTTTATTTGTTTTCTGCCACAAAGGAAGCAGCCTCTTCTTACATAGCATTGAGGCGGAAAAATCTGCTTTTCCGACCACACTGTACTGGCCCCAGGTTACTAGGTAGCACAAAACAACTGGTGATAAAAAATATGAATAATATACTTTATATGTATTTACATGTGTATTTAGAAACTTCCAAGAGCTGCAAATTGGAAATGATACAAGCCACTGCCTGCAACAGCATCTGTTCTATAGAGATGTAGCCTAAGACATGACTGTTAAGACACCGAAGAAATGGGGTTATGAGGGGAGCCCATCTGAGTCAGAACTTTGTCCAGCCACTGCAGTGGTCCGTGAAGATGAATCTCTATCCAGCAGGGGGTGCTCGTGACATCCTGGCGATGATACTCAGCTCCCCAACCCTGAAAAGCAAGGACAGAGCCCAGAGTGATTATGTCACTTGATGTCAGCCTCTAGAGCCACAGGGCCCCCACACAAGGCACAGGGAATGCAGGGCCCACACATCTGGGCCACTCCTGGCACCTGGGACTGAAAGAGCACAGATTCTGTCTTCGTGTAAGTGCAGGATGCCTTCTCCACTGAGCAGATACTGCCAGGATGCTCCCCTTGGGTTCACAGTGCTCCCGCTGGGTTCACAACTAGATACCAACCCCGAGATGGTCTGAGCTCTAGTCGCATCTCATGGGAGATGGTGGCAGGCAGGCCATTTCCCCTTCCACAAGAGAAAAAGCTCGACCTTATGTTCATCCACTCCCCCTTCAGAAGATAGCATTCTGCACAAAACAGCTACTCATTACAGACCAGGGACGGGATCTAAAAATTGTAAAGAGAAAACTGGAAGGAACCCTTGATTTTCAGGGTTGATTACCATCAGAGCTGATTACTCTTCTCTCTCTGGCTCACTTGATAAATTTCCCATTTATCATCATGCAGAGGAGACAGAGTACATGAGTAAATAAATTTGTACTTTTATTTCTGTATACATCCAATGGTGCTGTCGAGTCGGTATCCAACTCATAGCAACCCTCATAGGGTTTTCAATGGCTGACTGTTTCGGGATTGCCTTGGGAGTGAGTTACCAGGTCCTTCTTCCATTTTTGTGGTGCTGGGAGTTGAACCCAGGACCTCAGAGACTGTAGTCTACCACTCTACCAACTGAGCTAAATCCCAGCCCAAATACGGTTTTCAATGGCTGTTTCAGGATTGCCTTGGGAGTGGATTTCCACATCCTTCTCCCATTTTTGCGGTGCTAAGAATCAAACCCGGGACCTCAGAGACTGTATAGCAGTGCTCTACCAACTGAGCTAAATCCTTGCACAATAAATCTGTCCTAGAAGAAGTGCAACTAGAGTGCTCCTTGGAAGCAAGATTGGCCAGACTGCATCTTACATATTTTGGACATGTAGTCAGGAGAGATCAATCCCTGGAGAAGGACATCATGTTTGGGAGAGTGGCAGGTCAATGCAAAAGAGGAAAACCCTCCAGCAGATGGATTGACACAGTGTCTGCGACAATGGGCTTAAACATAAATAAGATTGTTTGCCTGGCACAGAATCAGCAAGTGTTTCGATCTGCTGTACATAGGGTCGCTATGAGTCGGACTTGACTAGACGGCACCTAACAACAACAACAACATCCAATGGAAAGTTATGTAAAAAATAAAAAGAAATCACAGCCATGTGAGTTAGTTTCGCCATTGGAAACAGTGATTCTCGTTAGAGTTCTTTAACAAGTTGGATTTCAACACAACAATGTGATCTGGTCACACTTCACATTTGGGACTAAGATCCTTAAGTGGACCTGCAACTCCCTCTGGTAGTCTCTCCACACCACCCTGGTCCTGCTTCCTCTTCTACCTGACTGGTTCACCCTGTTCCTCTCTCCTAAAGCCTCAAACGCCTACCCCAGCCTGCACTTGCAACCAGAAAACTGCTTTCTTATTTTCATGACAAAAATGAAGCCGTCAGAAATGAGAATTCCTCCTCCTCCTGTACCACTTACATGGCCTTCTCCGTCCTGCCACAGATAAATTATCTGTCATCCTAAATAAGCAGCTCCATCCATTTATGCATTATTAGACTCACTAATCCTCTTATCCACTACGTATCTATCCACTTGTTGTGCTGTGGGGCTTGTGTGTTGCTGTGATGCTGAAAGCTATGCCACAGATACCAGTGGGGCCACCAATGTGGACAGGATTCAGCTGAGCTTCCAGATTAAGACAGACTAGGGACAAGGACTGGGTAGCCCACTCCTGAAACAATTAGGCATGAAAAGCCTATGAGCCAGGCATGGTGGCACATGTCTTGTAATCCCAGAAACTCAGGAGGCAGAGACAGGAGGATTGCAAAGACCAGAGGCAGTCTATGTAATTTAGTGAGACCCTGTCTCAAAAAAAAAAAAAAAAAAAAGCCTATGAATAGCAGTGAACCACTGTGAAATATAGTGCCGGAGAAAACAAGCCCCAAAGGCTGGAAGGCATTCAAGAAATGACTAGGGATGGGAATGGAGTAAAACCCCTGGTATTTCCTTTTGCTGATGTGGCATGACTAAAAATGAGAAGAAACATAGTGGCTGCAACAACGGGCTCAAACATAAAAGAGCATGTGCATGGCACAGTGTGGGGTAGTGTTTCATTCTGTTGTGCAATGGGTTGCTGTGAACTGGACCTGAGTCAACAGCACCCAACAACAACGCCATGTATGCTCATTAGACTTCGCCCTACTCCTCCTTCACTGTTGGCCTTCCTCCGGTTCCTTTGCTGGCTGTTCTCCTCTCCGTCACTTTATAATGTTGACATGTCCCAGGGCTCAGGCTTACCCACCCTGTCTTCTCTGTGTGAACTCAGGCCGCGGTGATGCCGCACACACTCATAGTTAAAGCCCACCCATCCACAAGCAATTCCCAGGTTTTTATGTCCACAGCCTGACCTCCCTCCCCAAGCAGACTCTCACATCCAATTGCCCTCTCAGCGTCTGCATTTGAATGTGTGGCAAACACCTCCAAGCTACTGTTACATAAGTGGAATCTCATCTCCAAGCCTGACCCACCACCATCTTCCCCATCATGGCTGAAGGCAACTAATTTTATCTCCCTGACTCTCTTTCCCTCACCCTTGCATCAAATCTGCCTTCACAGCTGGAAATCCTTCTCTTTCTCCCTAGTTCCCTGGGGTCCTCCGGTTGAGAGCACCCCTCAGCTCCCACCTGAATTCTGCAGAAGTGCCTTACGATCTCTCTCTTCCTATCTTGCCTGCACCATCTTTGTCTCCATACAGCAACCAGACCCTTTAGAGAGATAAGTCAGATCACGAAACTCCTCTACTCAAATCCCCACAAAGCCTTGCTATGTAGCCTGCTTTCCTCCTTTTTTTTTTTTTTTTTTCTTTCTTTCTTTCTTTCTGGCAGTACTTTGCGTCTAAACCCAGGGCCTCATGCATACTTCGAAAGTGCTCTACTACTGAGCGCACCTTTAGCTCACTTGGAATTTTTCTTCTTGAGACAGGGTCTCACTAAGTTATGCAGGCAGCCTCTAGCTTCAAACCTCCCATCCTCGTACCTCAGCTTCCCGAGTTCCTAGGATGACAGGCATGCGCCACCACATCTGACTTCCAGGCTCACACTTGCTGTGGAGGTTTTGAGGTTGCTCTTCCCTCTGCCTCTACTGTTCTTCCCCCAGCCACTCCCATAACTACATCTACCATACTCAAATCTCTGCTGGCAGTCACCTCTTCAAGGAGGCCTCCCCTCATTGATTTATAATCTCCAGGCCCAGCACTTCAAATTCTGTCATCTGGCTGGACGCTGTCTCACTTCATTCAACTTCTTTATCATGGGTGTTGTTAATTGCCTGTCTCTCCTTCCTAATGCATTGGTTCCATGGGCAGGGACCTGTGAGTAACCACCTGCACATCCCAATGCCTTCAACAGTGCTTGGCTTAGGATATGGCAAGTGTTCAATAAATATTTGTGGACTAAATGAATGAGGGAGCCCTAAGATCAGTCAAAATTAGAGCTACAGGAGACCTTAAAGATGATCTGGTCTCTCCCCTAGCCAGTCTTTGTTGTTATTAGGTGCCATCCAGTCAAGTCAGACTCATAGTGACTCTCATAGGGTTTTCAATGGCTGATTGTTTTGGGATTGCTTCAGGAGCGGAGTGCCTGTTTTTGCGGCACTGGGGATTGAACCAGGTTCCTCATAGATTGTGGAGCAGCACTCTAGCAATTGAGTTAAACCACAGCCCCATCCAGTCTTTGGTTAACTACCATTTTTTAAACTAATCACCTACAGGTATATTTGCTATTTATTTTTAAAGAAAAAACCTACCTGTTTTCTGTGACAATTTGTCTTCTGTGAATTGTGTGGCTTTATAAATTTAAATGTTGCATGTCTGGAAAATACATCTAGTTGATCTCAGCAAAATCAGATTTCTATATAAGCTTGTATTACAGTGAAGTAATTACCACTGAAATGTTGGCATTTCATCCTCATTTTAAAAACAGGGACCTGGAAATAAAAATCTGTCCGATTCACATAACTATTCACAATGGCAATTTAATGCCCTCTGCTGGCTCTACAGTGACAGAGCATCTGAAAAGGTTTCTGGGGATTTGTTTATTGCTTTACCATGTAAAAATACTCCCTTTAAACAGTGACCTTGAATAAAACTGCTTTGTTTTCATGAAAGAGAAGTGATTTCAAGAAGTCATTTTTCAAGTGAAAATTATACATATCGATTCTTATTTTTAAAATAATTACTAAAATTATAAATATAATAAAAACACGAATAAAGAAAAATAGGATAATGATTTGTCATGATAAGTTTAAAAGACTAGTAAAATGTACTGTGAGGGCTGAGGAAGTAGCTCAATGATAGGGCATGTGCCTAGCACATGGGAAACCCTGGATTCAATCCCCAGTACCACACACACAAAAAAAACTACTTTGAAAAACCCTAGCCATACTGCTTCCTTGGATGGATGCATGACATTGTGAAAACTGTGTCACATGTACCCAGATAGTTTGATAAACAAGATCAGGTTTTGAAATATTAGAATGATTTGCAAGTGCTTCACAACATGTAAAGCAGCAGATGAGACCTTTAGCTTGAATGTACAAATCCATTTGTTTTTCTTTCCCACTATGTCACTTCCTTTTTTCTCTAATCTTCACAGTAATTTTAGTAAGATTTAATTGAAGAAATTCAACACATGTCCATAACCTGAATATATTCTACTTTCTCAGAATTAATCACACCCACCTCAATATTTCCATTCATAATTGTTTATAAAACACTTAATTCGTACTGTCTTATAGTAAAACTAGTTCTCTTCTGTCGTTTATTGATAAATTTATCTCCTCTGTTTGTCTAAATGCTTTCTAAGAGCAAGGAGGTCTTTTCAATTCCTGTAAATTTACCAACATTTACTGGGTGACGATAGTGCCAGGCAACCTAAAAGAAGGGAAAATCTCAGTAGCGTTTAAGTGTATAAAATTACTATTGTTATTTTCTGCCTTAAAAATAAGCAGATAGTTACTTTCACTGGTTTTCCTCTAAAAGTAACATGAGTAAGAATTTTCATAATAATTGCTAAACAGGACAGTTCACACTCACCGATGAATCCTTCCCCAAAACTGTCAACAGAATTGCAAAAAGTATTGCTATCTACCTGAATTGGCTGTACTACTACCACATAAACCCGAGTGCCTCTGCATTTTGTTTCATCTTTTCACTCTCCATTTTAAAATCCCAAAGCAACACTCCTCACCTTAACAAAACTCATCCGGATGGTGCACATCTTCGTTAGCTCATAAACGACTTCAAAGCCGTGGTGCACCGACTGGGCCAGCAGCTGGGCGAAGAGCTGGTTGTTGAAGACCTTAAGGCTGCACCCGCTGGGGATCTTGCAGACGGTGGCTGGGTGGAAGCCATGCTGGTAATTGCAGTTCCGGCTCTGCACGAAGATGCTGCTGTCGCTCACGCACTCTGCGTACACCTCTCCCCCAACATAGTACAAGTGCACGCCTGCAGACAGAAAAACCATCTTCCTAGAATGCCGTTCCCTTCTCAGGGGCTCTTACCCCTCAAGAGGTGGGATTCTACGGGCAGCTTCATTTTCACTTCACCCATCACAATCCAGTAATGCGTGTGACCAAATGCCTACTTGTTTTCAATATAACCTTTGTTCCACAAGTCCATTTAAAAGCGGAACCCGTGTAAACAGTCATTCCCCAAAACCAGTTGGTATGTTTTCATATATTATTGCTCCCATCACTCTCGATCCTGTGCTTTTGCACTCCAAAATAAAGTTTCATAATATTAGAACAAAATAAAAACGTCGTGCAAAAGCAAACAATCGTTCATGTAAACATGCAAATTTAAAAATTAAAATTGGATACAATTAGTATGACAAAAATGTTAAGTACTTATATTAAATCCACTCAAAGGAAACTACAAATGTTTATTTTATTAATACTTATAATCTATTTCTCTTAATAAATACCTCAAATGGGGCATGGTGGTATAAGCCTGTAATCTTAGTCACTCAGGAGGCAGAGGCAGGAGGAGCACAAGTTCGAGACCAGAGGAGGTCTGCATAATTTAGTGACACCCTGTCTCAAAAAGTTAAAAAATGGACTAAGGGTGCAGCTCAGTGGTACCTTGCAAAGTATGCAGGGACGAGGCCCTGGGTTCAACCCTCAGTACCATAAAAAATAAACATATATATAATATAAACATATATATAATATATATATATCAGAGAGACTATTTCACTTAAAAAGGTTTATCATTCAGCACTATCAAACCATATCTATTTTTTACTTGTGAACAGTGACATTCTCCCACATTTTCAGATATAGTCATATAAAAACTTGTAAGCAAAATATAGCTATGTCACTTGGCCTAGCATTCTTGGAATTAAAGTTCAAAGAGCATCCTGAGAATGTTGCTACTCATGTTAATTTTTACTCCAAGATTGTTTCTCTATACAGCTCTACCATCCTGGCATCCGATCTCATCTGATCTCCAAAGCTAAGCAGGGTCATACCTGGTTAGTCCTTGGATGGGAGACTGCCTGGAAATCCTGGGTGCTGTAGGCTAGGGAAGAGGACCCAGCAGCCCACTCCCGAAACAGTCAGTTATTGAAAACCCTATGAATAGCAGAGAAGCACGTTTGGACATAATGCCAGGCATGGCACAATGTGAGGGAGTGTTTTGTTCTGTTGTACATAGGATCTCTATGAGCAGGACTCAACGGCACCCAACAACAACAGCAACAACAACAGCACTATCTGGGTTGGAGATGCAACAGAAATTTATTGCAAAGAGCTTGAGTTAGAGAAAATGGAGACATTCTAGGCTAGTACACGTTAAATACTAGAATAATTTTTCCTCTTTTAATGGGGAAATAATTTCTGTAGCATTAGATGTCAATATGATATAAACATAGCCACTATGCACTTAAAAGATGTTTGCAGGAGCAATCCAGAATATACTTATCATATTTTGGGTTTCCTCAAAACAAACAAAAAGACTTTTAAAGAACAGAACAGAATTTATTCCCAGAAGTGAATGTCAGGTCTCAGTTTGCATAACTGTGACTTTAGGAAACTTTCCTGATATTGATGCTCAGAATTTGTCACTTAGAGAAAGGCAATTTAGCATTCTATGTGACCACCCCTGCCACACCTGTCATTTCCTTTTACCATCTTCTTCTCTTAGTATAATTTTGCCTGCACCCAAAGGAGACAAGAGCCTGGGTAGGGGGGTGGCAGAAAAGAATGATTCCAGTATTATGTATTCCAACTATATCACTTTGAAGAAATGGACCCAAAGTCACACAGACAAAGCAGAGCTCTGGATCTTCAGGCCAAGGTTATCCTATCAGACTAGCTCTACTCTCCTCTTCAGTCAGCCCTCCCCTCCCTTTTCTTTCTCATCTCCCTGAACAGCCTCAGGCCTGACACCCACAACCCAGGCAGTGGAGGCCGGGAAGCAGCAGAAGAATGATCTTACTTAGCTGCAATGTCATTCCCTGGCTGGGCCACCACCAGGTGATACCTGCCGTCTGCCTCTATCACCCTTTGCACTCCAGGGCTGGGCTGCCTCAGGATGGTGAATTTTTTAAAACAGGGAAAGCAGGTGACTGGGCGCGGTGGTGCATGCCTGTAATCCCAGCAGCTCAGGAGGCAGAGGCGGGAGGATCACAAGTTTGAGACCAGAGGCAGTCTGTGTAACTTAGCAAGACCCTGTCTCAAAAAAAGGGGGTGGGGGGGCTGGGGACGCAGCTTAGTGGTCCAGCACTTGCCAAGCATGCAGGCACGAGGCCCTGGGTTCAACCCCCACTACAGCAAAA